>JACGDI010003377.1:151343-193100 GCA_014898725.1 Jacaranda copaia | reverse complement strand
ACCAAGTATGAAAATTCTAGTTTCAATCAAGTTTGTCAAACCCCTTATCGAAATTTCTAATTGGGGTCCAATTTTTAAAAACCCTTATTGAAAATTTTAGTTCAGATGGAATTTGTCAAAACCCTTATCAGAAATTCTAGTTCGGATCGAATTTAGCGGAAGCTAATGCTAATGCTGCTCATATAGTGCAGTTTAATCATCGGACATATATCCTGACAATATTAACAATGTGTGAATATTCAAATAGAGAATTCCCCCAGAAATGCCAAAGGCAATGAGAATGGCCAAAATGGATGCTCTAAAGAACAGAACAAATAGCAGCGGCAGTGTTAATGTATCCAAAGGTGTCTGGCAAATGTGGCATCAAGAGGGGCGGCGCTGCCCAATGGGCACCGTGCCAATACGGCGGAGCACCGTGCATGACGTGCTGAGGGCTAAATCTTTGTATGATTTTGGCAAAAAGCAAACCAGATATACGCCGGCAGCGGCCACCGGCCGCCGTGCCGACGCCCCAGATGTTGTCAGCGGCAATGGCCATGAGGTATGTATATATATCTGTGTGTGTATATGATTTCTTCTTTCATCGCTTGTACATGCATTCATCATAACCAAATTAAAACACACACATACACGTGTGTGTGTGTGTGTGTGTGTATCATCTCATGATCTCCATTTTCTTGGTCATATTGTGGGGTGCGCCGTGCACGAAAGGAAAATGGGGTAACATAATATAAATGACACAAGTTGGTATAAGTAGAAATTGGGAAAATTTGTAGCTAAAATCGTGATTAGGAAACAGAAACGGTACGTTATAGGATATTAATGAATGTTATTTTGAAAACAATTAAATTATGTATATTTTTTAATTGTGTTTTTCAAGTTGAAACAATATTGTTTTGAATAAACATAACCAAACAAACTTCTATTTGCCCTAAAAAACGTACATTCTCCAATATATATGAATATTATATATATATATATATATTATATATTTTATTATTATTTTAATATTAAAAAAATTACTCTATTTTTTTTTTCACTTTAAAAACCCAACAAAAAAATATTGATTTGACTGTTACGGTAAAAAATGTCTCATTCAAAACATAAACAAGCATAACAAAAAATAATTTTTACATTCTCCCAAAATACATAATAAACATATAATAAAATCAAACAAAAAATATAACCAAACACTAACCATATATTCCATGTCACACCAAAGGACCATGATAATATCAAGTCACTTGGGAAATTTTAGCTTAGATTAGTTTCATCAAATTTAAATATATCAAGTAAATTAAAATACTTAGTCTTTTATGATTAGTGTGTAGTTGATTTGTGGGTTTAAACAAATTAAGTTTGCTTGAATAAATTATTTTCTAAATTTAATTTAAATTCCACATCAATTTTGAATTGTATTTAAATAAATCTGATTTGTTTATTAAATAAGTTGAGCTTGAATAAATTGTAGTTGAGTTGGGTATGAATCAAGCTTGAATGAGTTGCAACTAAACTAAATACATGTCAAGATTGAATAATTCTTTTGCCAAGCTTTAAATATTATGAAAAGGAAAAAGGTATATTCTGGTTTGATTTGTTAAATCGACTTGAATTGAACTTTTTAATATTATTGAGTGGCCATTTAGTTTAGTGACCTTGCCCTTACATTTGTATGTATGAGGCTTAAAGTTCAAATCCTAACGAACCCTTGATGTGCATTCATATGTTAATAAAGAAAAAATAAATAAATTATTTAAGTGTAGTCTTGAATTATTTGAAACATTCTTCAATCTTAATAACAAAGGTGATGAGAGAAATGTTATTTTACTTTACTTTTATGTAAATATTAATTGATTCAAAACAAATTAAATTGGAGTAAGCATTTTTCATATTTCCTTAGCTGCATTCAACTGTGGCCCATATATCAACGAATTTAAATTTATGTGAATTTTTTTTATGTATACATACAAAATCTTTTCTGATTTACTAAATCAACTTATATAAAAAAATCAAATTATAAAAAATTAATTAAAACTTGATTCATTCATTCATTTTGTAAAAACTAAGTTGGTTGGATAAGTCGCATTTTTTGTTTTTGGAAATGCTTAAAAGCACGCAATAGCATACACGACGAGGTCAGAAGAGGTTTACGGGGCAAGAGCGACAATAAACGTGTGGGATCCATCGATCGAAGAGGTGAATGAATTCAGCCTATCCCAGATTTGGGTCCTGTCCGGTTCCTTTGATGGCTCTGATCTCAACAGCATTGAAGCTGGTTGGCAGGTAACCCCCTTTCCCCATTCCATACACACACACGTACACCTATTTGTGTGTGTATCTATATATAGAGAAAGACATACATATATATATATGTATTTATGTTTATACATACTTTACTTTTAGAAATTATAATTAAAACACCCTATGCTCGCTAGTTATTCGCTTAATTAATTAATTGAAGGAACTTTTGTTTAGGGGTCATAGGGTGCAATTTTGACTTTCTTTTTTACTATTAATTTAGATTGAATTGGCGTATATAATTTTTCAAAGTGTGTGTTGAAATCTTTTTCTATATTATATATTATATATAAAAAAATACGCTTACATTCATAATACGATGATTTTCATATTGCCGTATCAAATTATTATTATTTTTATTTATATATGTATACACATACTTAGAGTCTCCATTCAAATTTAAATCGATGCCACTTAATTAATGAATCAGCAATGTACCATACATGAAGGGTCATAATAGTTAGGAATGGCTAAGAATGCACCTATTCAATGTTAGTTTTTATTGGTTGGACAAAAATGTAGTTAAGAATAAATATATATCTATATGCATTAATGAAGTTGAGTTGTCTGAAGCTTTAATGGTTGTACTAGTCAGGTTAGTCCGGAGCTGTATGGGGATAGCAGGCCAAGATTATTCACCTATTGGACGGTCAGTTCCCGCTTCCCTCCTATCTTCTCATTTAATTATCTTATACTAGTAATCTCATTTAATTTTTATGAGCAACCATATTTTTTGTGAAAATATGATTTCATTAGACCATTTTTATTTTTTTTAATATATATATACATATACTAAAAAAATTCATTAAAAAATTCAAACTCTATACAATCGATGTCATTACATCAACTGGCTGTCTTTGATTAATAAATTTTTATTTAAAAACAACCTATGTGTGATATAAAGAGGCCAATGATAGGTCAAACCCATTTAAATATAAGCCTTTTCGGTAGGGGCAAAATTTCAAACTCCAGAAAGTCAATTGAGTATCTCAATTTCCATTTTAATTTATTAGTTTAACCTCGAGATATGCTCTAGTTTATAATACAATATAAGGGTTCTTCCCCTAAAAATCATGCTTTAAAATCATGCCTACCAACCACTACCTTAGTGCTATATAAGTCAAATTTCACGGATCAAAAATATATTTTTCTTTGATGTTTGTTAATTTGTTAATGCGACCAAGAATTAAATTCTTGCGCAATTCACGCACAAATAAGCATATGATTAGAAAATAAAAAATAAAAAAGGCATACAATTAGGAAAAATACAACTAGGAAGAGGGTCGGTTTGTTTTAATTAGCTTTAAAAGGGCAAGCAATTAAAGTTGAAATTTTCAACTAGAAAATTGCAAAAAGGGATCCAAAAATGAAATTTTTAATTGTCTAGAGGTCATATATAATGTTGTACTTTGACCCTCCTTTTTTTTACCTCAAAGTCGTGCTACATTAAACCACGAAAAGGGACATTTCATCTTCCACTGCACTAATATGAGTATTTCCTGGTCCACAGATATTATGAAGAAAAATACTTTAGGTATTTTTATTTTGGAGGGTGGTGGGGTGGGGATTTCAATTGAAATTGGAAATGCATGTGGATGTCAAATAATATTAAATAGAGGAGGAATGGTGGAAACCAGAAATTTCAATAATTGGGGCCGCATTTATTTTCCCTTACCACTCTACTGCCTTAGCATTCATTAAAATGTACATCTCCTTATTAAATATGCAGTCTCAAAATGGGTCTTTGCAGGCTATTTGTCATGTGCATTCATACATAGTACATTGTTAGGGGGCTGCATTAATTGATTATCCTTATTACATATGCAGTTAAATTTATTATTCTTGATTGCATCGAATGTATTACAGTAAAATGTGTCACAATGATCAATAAAAAGCAAATACTCACAGAATAAATTTAAAAAAAAAAGATTTTCAATGATGCATTTAGCTGTGATTTTTGTAGAGCGATGCGTATCAAGCAACTGGATGCTACAATCTTCTATGCTCTGGGTTTATCCAAACAAATAGTCGAATAGCTATTGGAGCTGCTATTTCACCAATATCGTCAATGGGTGGAAGTCAATACGACATAACAATACTCATATGGAAGGTCCAATACCTCACCCTTATATTTTGCCAAAGAACATCAAAATTGTTGTTGTTTTTTCATGGGGAAAATCTTAAAATTGTCGTTTGACTAACCTTGTGCAAATTATGCAAGTAGGATCCCAAATTAGGAAATTGGTGGATGGGCTTTGGTGACAACACATTAGTGGGCTATTGGCCCACCGAGCTCTTTACCCACTTGGCCGACCGTGCCACGATGGTTGAGTGGGGAGGTGAGGTTGTAAACTCTAGGCCCAACGATGAGCACACTTCAACCCAGATGGGTTCGGGCCATTTTGCAGAAGATGGGTTTGCCAAAGCAAGCTACTTTAGAAACCTGGAAGTCGTCGACTTGGACAATAGTTTGAGCTCGGCCCAAGACATATCAACCTTGGCTGAGAACACAAATTGTTATAACATCAAGAACTTCTACAACAATGAATGGGGGACACATTTTTACTATGGTGGGCCTGGGAAAAGCCGACAATGCCCCTAATCACAACAGTAGTTTACGGAAGAAGAAAGCCCAATATGCTAAATTCTTTGTCTAGTTATCTCAAGAGTGTAATATTTGTGCTATTTCCAACCATGTTTTCTGCTAATTTCCACATTTTTTTTCAAGTTGTCTATGGTAAGAAAGGAATGTATGTACCAATAAGCATCAAACATGTAGGGAAATAGCTACATTTCATTGAAAAAAAAAAGTAATTATTAGTAGTAAAAAAATGTGATGCCGCATTTTTATTGTTACAACTTATCTCTTCCTTTTGGTGTAGTTTTTGTTTTCTTGTATTGATGCATGTTTGTACATCCCACCATATTTTTATGTTGAAAAAAATTACCAAAACTTAATTTCTTTCGGATAATAGTTATCAATCATTATAATGTGATTTAGACCTAACTCAAGTAGCAATATATGTAATCATGGTGAATTATTAATTTATTGCATTAATTTTATACTTGTATATGTAAGATTTGAAATTCGAACTTGAAATTTTTTTAGCTCACGAGCATGTGTAAAGTAAAAAAGAAAACGCAATCTTCAACAATCATAAAATCTTAAATATTGTGATAGTAATAATTAATGAATAAATAAACTTGAGAACCATCACATTTGTTATGTAGACATTAAAAATTTGCTAGACCATTACATATAGGCCCAATACCATGCAAGAATATTTCTACCAAATCCCTAACAAGAGAAAAGCCTAAAACGAACACTGAACAAAGAGCGGCAAATCTTTCATACTGTTCTGCAGAGCTTCCAACTTCACCCCAAATGTGAGAAGGGCTTTCATATTTTCACAAGAGGAAGAATTATATACGGCTATACATACATATCTATATACACATACAGAGGTAGAAAATGAAGGAAAGAGAAGAAGAAAATTTTGTGACACCTGGTGAAGTATTGGGAAAAGCATCAGAGCTGAAAGCAGGGAAAGGTGCTTATGTTTCACCCCACGATAAGACCATCTACGCCTCCCTCACCGGATTACGCTCCCTTATCCCTCCTCCTGTGGATTCCGACGACCCGGTAATCAATTCACAAAACCCAAGTCTTGATAAGTGTTTTTTGTGCTGATTCTTGGATCAAAGATTCAATTTTTAAGAGTTTTTAGCAAATTTTTTGGTAAATTTATTTGTGGGTTGTTTTTGTGTTGTCATTAGAGGCCTACTGTGGAGGTGAAAGGTCATAAGGCGCACGGTCCGGTTCCAGAGCCTGGTGCCATTGTTATTGCAAGAGTATGGTTCTTTTATGTACTGAAGATTTTTTTTTCTTTTTTTTACCCCAAATTTGATTCGATTTATTTTGCTAGTGTAAAGAAGTAATTTAGACTGCGTAGAGTAGGACTTGCTTGTTTTTGGAATTTGAGTTCCTGCTGGGCAATCTATGTGGAGATTTTTAGAGGCAAATTGACATGTGTATCGATGTGGTATGAATCATTGGCTGAAATTGTCCCTTTGTTTCTGTTTTCCTATCAAATTTTCCTTGTTTCTATTGGTTCTTCCTTTTGTAAGTTGATAGAGTGAAAAAAAACTTTGTGATTGTATTTTGGAGCAAATTTGTTTGGGGGTTTACCTCATCTGTTGATTTGTTATTATCTTTGTGGCAGGTTACCAAAGTGATGGCTAAGATGGCTTCAGCAGATATAATGTGCGTGGGTCCCAAGTCCGTACGAGAAAAATTTTCAGGCATTATTAGGTATGCAAGATGTTTTCGGTTGACATTTTCGGTTGTTTAAGAAGTTACTGATAAGAAGGCCGGACCCACCTTAAAATTTTGGTTTTCTCAAACATTTTCAGTTATGATAACCAAATGATGGTGGCTTGATGTCTGAAAGATGCAATTATCCACTCTCCACTTGACCATTGTTGCTCTTGTTTCAAGAACATTTTTTTCCTGGTGCCTAACATTATGTTAATTAAGCGATGTATACCTCGTCTTGAAAACATTGAAATAAGTGGAAGCATGCCTATCATCAACTTTTTCGTTTATGCAGGCAGCAGGATGTCAGAGCAACGGAGATTGACAAAGTAGAAATGCATTCCTCCTTCCGCCCTGGTGACATTGTTAGGGCGTTAGTTGTATCCTCCATGCTAAGATAAACATTTTTTTTATATGTTTGAATTATTTCATATATGATGAATCAACGTTCACTAGCAAAGCATATAAACTGCCTCCTATAGAATAGGTTGGATCATGTTGGTAAACATTTGACAAAGTTACACTTCTATTGTTCTTGTGGCAAACATGAACCAAATTTCCAAAGCTGGTTAGCATGAAGCCTATCATGGGGATTTAAGCTTTCATCTGATGATACATATTATTTAGATACCTTTCTTTAGTTCTGTTTTCATTGGATTTCCTCCCCCCGCCCCCCTCCTCTCTTGTATTTTTCTGGAAATGGTTTGACATTGAGTATGCTAATTGAGTTTCACCTACTGATTCGATCATTCAATGTAATTTGTTAGCCTTAAATGTTTTACCTTGAAAAGCTGTCCCTTGGTGATGCACGAGCTTATCATCTATCAACTGCAAAAAATGAACTTGGTGTTGTTTCTGCAGAAAGTGCAGCTGGTACGAATTTCTTGCCTGCATTTTTTATGCTCCCAAAATTAGTTTCTGACACATGTTTCAATTGCTGAAGTTATGTCTAATTAAAGGATGTTGTCTTTGGTGAATTAGTGGGCCTTGATGATTTTATGTATTGCCTGCCAATGCATGTTCAAATTTTTTGGTGCGCCAATTCTCCACTTCTTCTTACTATATTAGCAACAATATACATCATGCACAACTTTTCTGTGGGAAAACCCCAGCTTTCGACTTTCATGATGCTCTATTAAGCATATTTACGCCTAGCATTTTCATCTCTCCTCTTTGTTCTGCTCCAAGAAGACTTCTTTCTCTTCCCCATGTCCAGCTTGCGCCTGAGATTTGTGACGTGTCTTTGTGCCCACCAGCACCATATTGGCAAATGTTTTCGTATGAGTCACCTTGCATTATTCTTGTCTCATACCATTTTGAATGCATTGTTAATATTCTTGCTTCATTTTTGTTTGGCAAATTGGATATTAATGGTCTGTTAGATACTAAGTTACCTAATTATTGGTTTTCCATTTAGCTTCAAAATACTCAAATGATGCTCATTTAGCATACCGACATTTATTTCATCCTTGAGCAATCCTAATCAGGACTGCTTGAACTTGCTTTAGGTGCAACAATGGTTCCCATAAGTTGGACAGAGATGCAGTGTCCTTTAACAGGTCAAATTGAGCAGAGAAAAGTCGCCAAGATTGGAGCGTAACTGATGGAAAGAGGCGTTGGCTTAAAACATCCTGTGAAAAGCCAAGCAGCTCAAAATAGTAAAAAATTTTATGTGTCTGCAGTGTTCAGCTTCTTGGTGTTGTTTCTTACAGGTAATGCATTGAACAGGTGCTACTGTGTCCTGGACTTTCTTTTTCTTTAGAAGAAACTGTATGAACAAATGTATTTGATTTCAAAGATTTGATATCAGAAAACATCAATGTATCACCATGACTGGCTGGAGATGCAATGCAAATTATTTTGAATGGAAAATTCCTGGTTTGATTTCCTTTCTCCAATAAGGGACAGATTCGATGCCCCTATGAAATTTTCATCTTAACCGCACTAACATGTTCTTGGCAGGTGGTATGGTATCATCAAATGATATAAATCTTAGATAAAAGTTTAGAATGCAGAATAACATCTTCGTCGACAATCCATTATTTATGACTGTTTACTATAATTTTTGTTTTACTTCGATAATATTGAGGATTCTTCTGATTTTTTTACTCTGACAATATTTGGAACTTCTACAACATTTAGAATTCTTTTTGAGTTTTCACCAATACAATACTTGGGATTCCTCAAACAACTTGATATAAAACAATAGTCCCCCACTTGGGTGAAGGAAAGAAATGATTGTTTCTTTGTGAAAAGAGAGGTAAGAGAGCCAAGAAAAATGAAGTGGATTGGGAGGACATAATTTTCAAGAAATATTCTCAAAAGGGCAAAAAGAAAAAGAAAATGAAAACAAAAACTCTATCCTCAAAAGCTTAAATTAAATGTGTTCTGGCAATATAAAATGTTAAATTAACCTATCCACTCAGATGATCAAATTTTATAAGTTACTAATCTAAACATATTTCTTTTCTAACATATTTACAAAGAATTTTTACCAATGCATTTTCAAAAGTGGTTACAAGAAAAATGAAAATGTAGAAGAATCAAAACACAAGCTAGAAATCTTTAAAACTAATTGAGAATTTGTGCTTCATCATCTTAATTCACTTTTTCCATGCTATCTATTTGTTGTTTTTTAATTTATTTACACAAATATATATTAAAATTTTATATATAGATAAAAATAATATTATTAAACCAAGATATCACTCTATAAGTCATTTTTAAAATGTATTGTGTTCGTGTTCGTATTGTGATGTTAAACTTATGCAATTGTTTTAGTATGCCACGTGTCAAAAACAAGAAAGTGGATAAATCCTAACTGGAACCAAAACCAGAAACAAAATTAAAAACTGCCAAATCTTTTTATTGGCTCACATTCACAACCACATTTCAAAAATGGCCACTGCTTCTCTTTCAGCTCTGCGTCTTCTTCCTCCCTCCAAATTCCCTTCCACTCACGCCCACCACTTCCCTCAAATTTCCCTCCATGTCCCCTCTCTCCCACACTGCAAAACCCTGAAGTCCAAATCCCTTACAAGAATCTCATTTGCTCTCACAGAATCATCAGACTCTCCAAAATCCCTGGACCCTGACCCCCAAATTCTCCTCCAAGAACTCGCTGTATGCTCAAAATAATTCATATCATTGTTTTTCCATTAATGAATTTCATGATTCTGTGCTCAAATTTCATTATTTCTTTTTGTTGGGCATACAGGATTCTTTTGTTCTTCCAGCAGATTATTTTCAGCAGTTGCCAAGAGATCTTCGGCTAGATGTGAGTTCAATATCATAGGAATTGTGCTACTATTTGACTTGGTGGTGCATACACTTTTTTCTGTTTTGTGGCTTGCACAGTATGGCCAAAGATTGTACCTTGCTTTAGTGGGTTGTTTGTCTGATGTATGTTGGTGTTTGCACGACAGTTTCTATCGTAGTGTGAGGTACATTTCGGGATATATGTATCTTTGACCTCAAAGATTGTACCTTGCACTTACCAAAAGATAAGACAGAACAAAAGGTTGTACCCTGCATTGTCAGAAATACATTGGAAGTTATGTTTTCAGAAGTACACTAGTCTAGTGCAAAGTATAGTCTTCAAGCTCTGTGTTCTATGGCTGAAAGATAATGCGCTGTTATGGTGGAACAAAATGGTATAATTAATTAGAATGGCTGAAGCAAAAGATATAATCTTAGTTAATGAATAGCTTTTGCAATACTTTGTTCATATTGGAATGGCTCCCAAGTGTGAACCTTCTGCTGCAGAGGTGAATTTTTTATTACATCTTGTTCCCCTTGGATCATTGTTTTGACTTATTGGGGAGGCTAAGTACAATGATGCAAACATGTGTATAAACTATGGTTCGCCGTTGGGGGTTGCATATTGAGCCTTGGAGGTTGTACTTAGTTCTAAAAGATGGAAATAGTTCCTGACCTTGCATTACTATTTCTTGGCTTTTTCCCTTTCATTCTTATTGTGGAGAAAGTCTGACTATTTTCTTTTTAAATGTTGAAGCTGAATGATGCAGCCTTTGATCTTTCAAACGGCACTGTCAAAGATGAGGTCAGTATTTCCACTCATTATGTAAAAAGAAAAAACTCATATCTTAAGAATAGATGCTCCTATCATGAAGGCAAAAGGAAAAAATTTTTTTAAAAAAGAATGAGTGAGAACATCAATTAATGTAATCTTGCAACATCGCACACCCTTTTCTGGTTCTTCACCTCAAAACTATATGTTGTCAATGGTGTCTGCGTATTTGTCTCTATCTGCTTACAACAGGCATAGAAATGTATTTATGCTTTATGTACTTATAGTTTCCTGTTCAGACTATAAATTTAGGCTAAATGAACTTTGCCTTCAAATTAAATCAATATCAACTATTTTGATGTTTGCTTATATAAGATTAAATTCTCTGGTGTGAACTGCCGCTAGAAGCATATATAGAAAGGTTATATCATCCATTCCAGAGAGGGAAAAGAATGAGGAATTGTGGGTTTGGCATAGGCATCCTTCTGTCCTGATCTTGTACTAGTGAGATATCAGGAACACATTATTTTTCTACCTGCCATGCATAATTGGGAAAACTTTCAGTTGTTTAAAGTTCTAGATTTTCAATAGTTTCCAAACCTTCTATGTTTTAGTGCTGAAGAATTTCTAAAAGTGTTTTTATCTGGCAAAAATAATTTAGTACTGATGAAGTTCTACTAATTTATACTCTGTATTCCTAGTAATCAATTTTAGGTAATTCTATGAGTTATTAACGAAAGATTTTGGTGTCACCTAACATTCATAGTGATGTATTATGACAAACGTGACTCGCAAGACCTAGGCATTTGAGATGAATGATAGTTTTTAAAGAGTGATAGAGAACTCTCTGTCAATTGCAGAATATACATATGATAATATTGATGTTCCCATGTTACCATTCAGACTACTTGCCGGTATATGTTAATGGAAACTTATTTGAGCTGTTTCAAATGTTTGAAATGCTAATCTCAATAATTCATTGAGAGGTTATTCAATTGACTTTGTGTTTCAGTGTGGTGAAGACCTGGGAGAGACACTACTAAATATAAGTCGAGCATGGGAACTTGCAGATACATCAACCTCAGCAAACTTAGTGAGCAAGCTCCCTCTGTTGGTGGGTTCTCTCACCAGCAAGAATAAATCAGGCAAGTGTGGAATGCTATATTGACTATCTAACTTTACTATCTTCAGGTCTTCTGTGTTCTAGAAAACATGATTTCAATTACTTCACACTGATTTGGTCTTATTGCTAGTTAGCACTCGGCAAGCGCTTGGTATCTGCTTCTAGGAGGTTCCAGTCCATGGGTCAGTATGGTCAAGGTGAACTACAAATGGTAGGAATAGGACCTTTTGGCTTTTCTGTAGATATGCTAATGTTTCACCTTAAAAATAATAAACAAGAGTCCTGAAATTACATGGATTTTTCCACTCAAATTTCTTGTTTCTTCTTCCCTTTTCTGCTTGCATTTGCATAGCAATAAACATTCCCCATAATAGCCCATTAACATGCATTATTCCAGGTGAGACCACAATCCACAGTATACTTTATTATGCATAAATTGCTTTATGAAACTTTGCAAGACCTAGAAGTTCTCAACTCATTTTTCAATGTCTTCATTGTTTGTGTTCAATTTCCTTTCTCTGTAGCATTCTCAACCACCAGTTTCCAGATGTTACACTTTAAGTGAAACTTGCAATTTTCTGATAAATTATTTTTGGCTAGAAATAACAGTTTAAAGTGAATCTGAAGCCTTAAATTGCCATATTTCTTTTTTGATGTTGTTAAGTGAGGATTCTCTCAGAGTTACCCCCAGTAAACTCGTGTGGGGTGGAATGTTTTGCAAAACATGAGAGTTTCTTCAGACATTTTAATCATTTGGGCTCATGCTTGTATCTGTTTGCTACATTTCTTACAACTAAAGAACTGTTTTACTATTGAAGTATGAAATACAATTGTTTCTTTGTTCATTGATTTCACACAGAAAATGGTCACGCACTTTGTAATTAGTGAAGTGAATTATGTCTAGGACTGTAGACAGAGAGCAGCTTCAAGGAGTTGAGATAAGCATTGATGAAAATTTGCAATTTGATTAAATTAGAAATTTCACTTTTTATTGCCCACACCCTTGAACATATGGCGAATTGCTAATGTATACAGCTACTTCTCTGCATATCTTCAAACTTATTGTTTGATAGTTCTTAATCAGCATAGATTGCCAAAGTGATGAATAGGACAGGGAAGTTCTTGTCTGCAAGTCCAGTTCCTGAGGTCGCTAATGAAGAACCAAAACAGGAAACCAGGGTTCTCAAGGTATATTGTCTTGCACTTGAAAGAAATTCTTTATTCTGGTTTATTACATCATAAGATATCATCGTAATATTGTCTGTCTGCAGTTTGGTGAGCTTCAGGTCGAATTGACTCCAGAAAAGGCATATATTGGTGCCGTCATTGCCTTTGTCTTTGGGTAATCACTCCATCTGAACTATTATTCTCCATACATCAACCAAAGTTAGAGAAAATCACACTTTATCTCTTGAAATTTCAAATCTAGGATTCTTTCATGGCAATTAAGTCAAGGCATCCAAAGCATACCGGAGAGCTCACTAGAGTATGCAAATGATAATGCATTGCTTCTGGCAAAGGTGCCTAAAATTATCTCATTTTTACACATTGTTTTCTTTACGATCTTTACTCATAATCATGAAATGACAACCCATGCAGTCACTGCGTGGAGCTTTGCTGGCACTTTTCTATTCATCAACAGTCTTGACTGCTTTCACATCTCTAGGACTTGTCCTACTTGGAGGACAATTGAAGTCAAAAGGAAAGTGAGTTTGTAAGCTCCATGCTTGAATCAAGTTTTCCTTTTCTGCTTCTGCTGCATGCTGTGATGCAATTCTGTGGCTCTCTGACAAAAGTAAATATAACTCATGTATCATATCAAGTGGTTTTACTCTTACTTTGAGCATATAAGTTCGTATTATCCTCAACATTGCCCATCACTATGCTTTTGCAGTGTTTTCTTAGTAACTTGGTGCTATTTTGTTTACAACAAATCTCTAAATTATATGTTATTGAGTGTTCTGAAAATTATGAGTCTGAACTCATTTGCAGTCATTTGACAAAATGATGTTTTGGATATTCCTTTTAAACAAGTAGCTTAGGGTCTGATTAAAGGTTATGTATAGTGCACTCGGATTCCTTTCTTCTTTCTTAGGGGGTAAAACAAAGGTTGCCACGGATATATATAGCAACTGTTTTGGACGTGAACATGGAAATCTTCTATTGTGGAATGCTTGAATTGGGTCGTTGCGATTGATAGAAAATCGATCTTGTCACTCTTTATCACAGTATTCATTATACAGAGCTTTTGCTTATAGAATTATACTTTTCACAAGAGATTACAATCTAGTTATTTATGTATTTGTTAGGGTGTACAATCATAAGGAAGCTATTCTATATCATTTAAGTTGGGTTAGCTTCCATAAATGATAAATAAATCGAAATATAAACTTTGTATCAATGAAGTTCATAAATTGGAGATAAGTGAACTCCAATTGTTGACATTCATTTCAAAATAAATCACCGTCTCTCGCATCTTTGATGAATTATTGTGATTCATAAACTACTATTACGTACAAATTTTGGATTTATGAACTCCGGTATGGAAATAATAAACCAAACTCATCCATTGAGTTTGATGTTAGTTTACCCACTCATTGTTGCTAATATTGAAACGTCCAAGTATCACATCAGCCCTTTGGACTTTCTTGCTTATTATATTGTCTCAAAATTCATCAAGAATCTTCTTTTGAGAAATGGAGACAACGGTTGGCACTGCCACACCACGCACAGACATCAGCGTTTTCTGTTATGGAGATTTCTTGGATTTTATAATGCTTTTTGTTGTGGCTCTTGCTCTCTTGAAACTGCCGTGGATCATTTTAATAACCAGCATTTATTTTATTGACTAAGCAAATGGCTACTTGTTCCTGGAGGGGCCATGCTCTAAGTGTGTTTTTGTTAGCCTCTTGGATTAAATTTATTGCTTCAGACTGCAGATATCACCATCAATACAAGCTATGCATGCCTGTCACTTTGTTTTTCTTGGGGTTCTTTTAAAATTTCTTTGTCTACCTAAAGCGAATTGACAACCTTTGAGACATTGCAATACTTCATATATGGGCTCCAGAAGATGGAAGGTTATGATTTCCAGACACTCAACTGTTCCAAAGTTGACTAAAAGGGTATTTGGGTGAATTTATAAGTTCTTTAAAATATCTTATAAAATATTTAAAAGTTTAAAAAATATCAAATATGTTTGGTAATTTTTTTTTAAAAAAAGCTAATAAACCCTTAAAATAAAATGCTAAGAATTTATAAATTCTTTTTAAAAAAATAAAGGGTGCTTAACTTGTTTTGAAGATCTTAATAAGTTAAGTTAATTTTAATCATATTAATTATAAAAAATGTCATTACTAATATATTATAAGTTTTCAAATATTATTTTATCTACACTTTAAGAATTTATTTTTTTTAAAAAAAATCTAGTATCTTATAAGTTTTAAAAAAATCATATAAGCACTTTTGAAAAAAATTTTTTTTTTAAGGAATTCTTAACTTATTTTTAAGATTTGGACAAGCTCCCTTAATTTTAATCATATTAATTATAAAAATATCATTACTAACATCTTATAAGTTCGAAGATTTTAGTTTATCCAAATACTTGAAGAACTTACTTTTTAAAAAAAAGTTTAACATCTTATAAATTTTAAAAATATTTTATAAGATTTACGAACTTATAAGATATTTTAAATAAATTTAATCAAACACCCGCTAAAATATTTTTTAAGTGGGTTTATAACCTTTCAAAATACTTGATAAGACATCTTGTGAATCTCGCAAAGTGACATAAAGTATAGATTTGTGGATATTTAATAAATTAAATCTCGTGCTAATTTATTCCTGATTGTTGGTGTTGTTGACCTATTAAAATTGATTATTTTTCAAACGGCATCATTAAATATTTTATTAGATAATATTTACAATAAAATTGTCAAAATATTTCACTATATTTGTCGATGTGATTTCTTGTAGTTAAAATTGATAAATAGTGTTTCACATTGTTGGAAAACGTGTCTCAAAATGCCTTATTTTCTTTTATTGAATAAAAAGGCAGGAGAGGAGCGACTAACATAGCAACTTTTTTTGAGCATGATCATATGAGTTCCCTAATGTTGTGAAATGTTTTATTTGATCATATCTATTACCCGAAGGCAAAACCTCTCATCACAGCTCCATCGAAACACTAGTCAACTAAGTCGGTGATTGATTCACGAACTACTACTACAAATGAATTCGAATACATGACCTTGTTGTGGGAAATTAAGTGTCTTATCTAATTAGGTTACCACTTCAGTGGTATTTGTCTTAAAATATCATTCGATCTTCGTTGACTATGATTGTTGGTATTTATAACAACTAACTTATTAGTGGATTGGGCTCATTAGGTTCGGCAGCCATCTTAGTGGGCTCATTAGCCTATCGTAGTAGGTCATATCTATTTATTTTTATTATAATTTTACTTAAATTTCTCTAGAATATAAGTGATTATATCAAAATTAAGGCAGAATCTGCGAAAACTTGTGGATGTTTCAAGACTTCTAATGTATCTGGTGGAATATTCATTTGCAGCACATACAGACATGATGGCTTGTAGCAAAATTAGAAAAAAGATAAATCACATGATTTGTCGAAACCCTTGTAATGACAAAGGTTTTTCTAGCAAAGAAGGATTTTTTTATTTTTTTATTTTTTTGATAATTCAGCAAAGAAGGAATCGTAAACTTAAAATTAGATATGTAACGTCATTCTATTGACACTCGAAAGTCAACTTTGCAGAGTAATGATGTTTGCACACCCATACCACGAAATAATATTAAATTAATAGTAAATTTTACATTGTGTTGTCGTAATATTATTACAATTTTAAAAATAAATTAATTTTTTTTTTCAAAAAAAACTTATAAGATTGTAAAATTTTATTTTAAAAGTTTATAAACACCATTATTTGAAAAATAATGTTTGGGAAGTATAATGGGAGCAAAATAAATATATTTTTTTAATGATAAAATATTTATAAATTATTTTTCTAGGTGAGAGGTATTTAAGTATGCTTGTATATAAATGATGAGATATGCATAACCATGAGTGCTGCACAGCCTCATAGTCATTAAATCCTTATAGCATAGAAATAATACAAAAAATAAACATCATACACGTAATCAGAAAATAAAAATATAAAATTTGATTGAATAATTCCAATTTTTAGTATCTATTTTATTTATTAAGTAATTAATCAAATAATTGTTATTGGTTATAGATTATTTCTGTGTGTATTTTAATACACAGAAACGGCTACAGATTCTTTGAATCTTTCAATGTGTGCATTGGAAAAACTTGAGATTCTGATTTATTTTTAATTTATCTATTTTAAGTTAGGTTTGACATTAGGGCAAGTGGGTTAATTATTTAATTGGCAATCTACGGTCCAGATCATGTCAAGCTGGCATAAGCTTATTTTAATAAATTAAATTTGAGCGTTTAAGGCAAATTATAGGGATTCTTTTATTTTTATGTTTATTTGAATGAATTCCTTGTCCTTTATTATTATGTATGGTCCAAAAATTTTTTAATCAAAAACAAAAAGTACCAAAGTAAATGTAAATAAATGTGCTTTATTTTTCTTGAAATAGAAAAAAAATATTTAGAGAGTTAGAACGCTTATCATTATATCTAATTGGAAATTAGGGTTTGATTTTTGACATATACCTATATGTATTTATTATTACGATAAAAATGAAGAAATCCTTGTATAAATAGATTTAAAATTTTAAGATATTTGTGGTTAAATTATTAAGTAACACGACTATTTAAATTTATTACAATGAGCAACGTAATTTATATATATTTGAATTTATGGGAAAATATTTTAATAAAAAAAATTCAATCAAAATTAGTATTTAAATGGAAACAAAATAATTAAACAATGTTATAAAATTGTGGATTCCACAATTTATTTTATTTTTTCTCTCTAGTTTTGACCGGAAACAATAATTATATTAACTTAGTTAATTAGTGTGATGTGGCTAATAGAGAAGTGTAATTAACAATTAACAGCTATGGACTCCATTATGTGTAATGTGTTTTTGTTTCTCAAACTATAGTTCTTTAATCCTTGGATTCTTTAGACTACATAAGTAATTATCATCTGAAAAAGTGGTAAAATAATTAATTTTGTATTATTGTTATTTTGAAATAAAATAATATTCTCATTGATCAACGCATCATCTTCACACTTATATGTGTAATATTTGAGGTTCAAATTAAAAGGCCCAAATTATCTACAAATGTGAATATTAAAATAAAAAACATGTGTATAATCAATCTACTTCATTTTTTTTCAAAATAAATGTAAAAAAAAAACGTTGGACTATTAAGTAGAGATGGATCTTTTTAGATGGTGACTAATTGCAATTTGACATACTTAATATTGAGTATCTTTCTTACTTATATCATTGCTGAGCTAAGCTTAAGACTAATTGTTTTAAATAAAAATCAATAAGTCAAAGAAATTAATTTCTCCAAACAAGGTTTTGTTAGCTCTCCTTCATAATTTTCTAAAATTGATTTAACATCTCCTTAATTTGTATAAGCAATGGTCAATGTCAAAGGATGGCAACTAGGGCTAGGAGAGGGCAAAAAAGGATTACATAATAATTGTGCTAAATTGTTTTCTTTCTTAGTTTAAACTTAACCTAATTTCATCCTTATATTTAAACATTGGAAAGAACTTGAGTTCTCATAATCCCCAGTATAACTTATCAAACTTGCATTCAAATTTATTGTGGATGATAGTTAAGCGTAATTCGATAGTTTGAATTGAGTTAGGAGTATTATAAAAAATTATGCAATTAAAACTCATTTAATTTTCAACCTACGCTAATAAACTCAAATTCAAATCCAACCTAAATTAAATTAGGCCAACTAGGTCTACTTGATTTGTATTTGATTCACCTCCAACTCAAAAATCTACCCAACTCACTTATGAAGATCATTATAAAAATGGGATACCTTTACGAAATGTAAATAAAACTTATATTTATTTAAACATCTGATATATATATATACATACATATCTTTGTGTTTTAGAATCACTTAAAACAAATTGCAATTTAAATCATCCATATAATTGACTTTTACATCCATGTTGAATTGTAGATTATGATTATATAATCAAATAACTTTGTGTAAATTATTAAATATTATTTATATTTATTAACTTTACAAGAAGGTCATGTAAACAACTTTATATATATTTATAATGGATTATCTTATTGTAGAATATGTTACATTTCATTTTGTAGAATCACCAAATTAATATTAATTTAATAAAAATTAACCTAAATTTAAATAAGGTTTATGATACAAACAAATAGCAAAAGAAGGCACTTCAAAATTTCTGAAAATTGTGCAGCGCAAGGCTCAAATCTCCACTCTATAAGAGGCAACTCAAGAATTCATTTTCACATCTAATTTTTTCTCAAACAGTACAGAAACAAGAAGCGCGACCCCAGGTCACCATGGCTGATTCCTTGAGCTGCACAGCCTCAGATCTCCTTCCCCTTCTTGGCGCCGCCCCAAACGCCACTGCGGCCGCCGCCTTCATATGCAGCCGCTTCGATACAGTCTCTTCCATGCTCTCTGACGCTACTTACGCCATCGATAACACGTACCTCCTCTTCTCGGCGTACTTGGTGTTCGCCATGCAGCTCGGCTTCGCAATGCTGTGCGCGGGCTCTGTCCGCGCCAAGAACACCATGAACATCATGCTTACCAACGTTCTCGATGCTGCCGCCGGTGGGCTGAGCTACTATCTCTTCGGCTACGCCTTTGCGTTTGGTGGGCCTTCCAATGGGTTCATCGGCAAGCATTTCTTTGGACTGAAAGAATTCCCCTCTCCCACGGCGGATTACAGCTTTTTTCTGTATCAATGGGCTTTCGCCATTGCAGCAGCAGGTATTTATTAATTACTAGTTTTAATGTAAAATTTCAGCTGTTATTACTATTACTGGCCGGGTATTTTCATCTTTTCTTGCTTAATTTCCTGATTTTTTTTTGCCTTGCATCACGGAAGAATATGTTTCTCATATATATATATATAGTTTTTGTACTTCGTTTCTTCCAGATTGAATGGTTGGTTTTATTCAATATTGATGCACATACATGTGAACAGGTATTACTAGCGGGTCCATTGCAGAAAGGACACAATTTGTGGCATACTTAATATACTCCTCATTCCTGACCGGTTTTGTGTACCCAATAGTCTCACACTGGTTCTGGTCCAGTGACGGTTGGGCCAGTGCTACCAAGACCGATGGAAACCTTCTCTTTGGCTCAGGAGTCATCGATTTCGCCGGTTCAGGTGTGGTTCACATGGTTGGTGGCATGGCCGGTCTGTGTGGAGCACTCATTGAAGGCCCAAGAATTGGCCGGTTCGACAGGAGTGGCCGGTCTGTTGCCTTGCGTGGTCACAGTGCCTCGCTAGTGGTCCTGGGCAGCTTCTTGTTGTGGTTCGGATGGTATGGGTTCAACCCCGGTTCGTTTCTCACCATTATGAAGTCATACGGCACAAGGGGGACCTACTATGGCCAATGGAGTGCGGTTGGGAGGACGGCTGTCACGACAACATTGGCCGGAAGCACTGCTGCCCTGACTACCCTGTTTGGGAAGAGGTTCTTGGCTGGGCATTGGAATGTGGTTGATGTGTGCAATGGATTGTTGGGGGGATTTGCTGCAATCACCTCAGGATGTTCAGTGGTTGAGCCATGGGCTGCTATTATATGTGGTTTTGTGGCAGCTTGGGTCTTGATTGGGTTCAACAAGTTGGCTGAGAAATTGAAGTATGACGATCCACTCGAGGCGGCCCAGTTGCACGGTGGCTGTGGCGCGTGGGGCTTGCTGTTCACCGGGCTATTTGCCAAGAAGGAGTATGTGAATGAAGTGTATGCCGGTAAGCCGGACAGGCCACATGGGCTGTTCATGGGGGGCGGTGGGAAGCTCTTGGCCGCACAAATTATCCAGATTTTGGTGATCGTCGGGTGGGTTACCGCCACGATGGTACCACTATTCTTGGGGCTCCTCAAGCTAGGACTGCTAAGGATTTCTAGTGAAGTTGAAATGGCGGGAATGGACATGACTAGCCATGGAGGGATGGCTTATATTTACCATGATGACGAAGAAGGGCATTCCAATCTGTCGCCTATCAACATGAAGAGGATTGGGCCGACTAATACTCCCACACCCGAGCACCCACCACACATTGTTCAGGTGTGATCTGGGTGTGTTTAGAGATTCGATACTTATTATGAATAGATGAACGTTTTATTAACGTTAAAGAATACATGTCCATGTATAGTGGTCGAGGATAATTTAACATGAATCTCTGGTTGATAATTGATGTTCTATTTTGTGACGGTCTGTGGGAACTTAACCAGAGAAAGGTGAGCCATAAGAACATTAAGTGCAAGTTGTTGCCTTAAGAGAAGTACGTCAATGCAGTTGACTTTGTTTTTATGTCATGTCCTAGTTGATGATGTTTTGACGATGGGCTGGGTGGAGCTTTAGATATTGCAAAAAGTTTCACATTTGTAAATTTCCATGAAAGTTTAATCACATAATCAAAATTTTAATGCTTTGGTTTGTTTTTTTAGTTTTGTGAAAATATTTTGGAAAGTAGATTGGAAAAATGTGATACCTATTTATTTATATTTTGAAGTATTTTCATATATGTAAATATCAAATCAATTAATTTATTGTAAGTTTAATGGGATAATGATGAAATCATTTAAATTAATGTTTTTTTGTATGTATAGATTGAATCAATGAGAGATATATTTATAATTATATAATAATCGAATGATAATTATTACATAAAAAATAATTGAGTGGAAGATGATATTTTGGAATTTTGAACTTTATATCGGCAAACATTTTTGACTAAAATATAAAACACCTAAAACACGTTTTGATTTGTTCTCTTAGACCAAAAAATGTCGTGGCTAAACAACTCCAATCACAGCCGAATGCTTTCTGGGCGGCCAAGCATCCTTCATAGTGGCTTATAGTCAAAAACCCTGTTAGACAGCTACCAATGAGCTCAAGCTCAATCTAGGCATGTTCAAAATCTAATTAATTCGAACAAAATCGATTCAAAAAATCAAAAATTGAAAAAAATTGAATGATTTGATTCAATTTTTAGTTGGCACAGTCAAAACCGAAAAAAATCAAACCAAACTGATCATATGTTATTAAAATACTATCATATTCTTATTTTTATATTTTTTAACAAAAAAAATCTTAAACTTTTTATATGTTTTGCTTCACCCAAGCCCAACCAATATCCAACCGAATCATTTGGTTCTCCATATTGAACCAAATCAAATGATTGGCATCATACCAAAATCAATCGGTTTGGTTCATCCAAACCGTGAACACCCCTAGCTCCATCAAAACTTTTAAACTCATTAGCTCAACTTGATAACATTTATGTCGAACTTATCTAACTTCAAATCAAATGAAACTAAGATAATATTTGGTTATACTTGTAAACTTGTACTTCTTATCAGATATTTTTGAAAATTATAAAATAATAAATTATATTTTAAAAATAAGCTCTTCTAGTGTTTGATATAATAAGATCTCGACAATTATTAAATATTAATAATGCCAATTTTATGTAATTAATATTAAAATCAAACGAGTTGTTAAAATTTTAAAAATAAGTCAGAAACTCTTTATTTTTTAAAAAAGAATTTATAAATCTTAACATCTTATTCTAAAAGCTTATAAACTCTTTCTTTTTTAAAAAAATATTAACAAACACATTATGACATTTTATAAGTTCTTAAACATGTCATAAGATATTTAAGAAACTTATAAGCTTACTCAAACACTCTCTAAAGTTGAAGTTCAACTTGAGCTAATATAATTACAGATCAAACCAATGTAAAAGTTGAAGCTTGGAGCTTAGAGCTTGAACAAATCCAAATATATTAAGACTTCTAGTCCTCACTCAAAGATCATTATTAAGAAACTATAGATGTGATCATATCATCTTCAGTAAGTCTGGAATATAAACTGCAAGATATATATATATATATATATAGTATTACCGACGGTATTCATTCGTTTTGAAAACAAAAAATAGTATTAACCATAGAGTGTAACTAGTCATCCCATATATAAGAACTGTATTAAAGACATTACCATTCATCTGTCGGAGCATGGCATAGTTTGAAACCAAGGGAAGTGAATCCTTAAGGATCGTGCCATTCCACTCCACCTCATTCATCGTCAAAAAGTGATAAGACTGGCTCAGCACTGAGGTGGAACAAGTACAAGCTGGTGACCACAAGGTGGAACAGTTTCCTATGCAAAGTCAAGTAGACTAGAATAACTTGGTCCAAAATCCCAAATAGGGGAACATGGCAATCAACAGTCTCATGAGTAGTGGAGTATCTCCCTTTGTTCTCCTGCTTATTTTAACTCTCTCTTGTGCTCTTGTTTTGTCTCCTTTTTTAACAGGTGCCACATTAGGTTCCGTATCCGCTCTCACCTGGTTATCTAGCTCATCCCATCCACCAAAATTTTGTGGATTCCTCGTCTTCTTTTTAGCTGAAACATTATTTGCATCTACCCATGATTTATAGTTCCCTGTCACACTTCCTGTCTGAGTACGAATATCCGTTTCTTTTCTGACTCTTGTACGACCAGCAAAAGGCCTCTTTTTGCTCTTAGATTTTGGTCTTGGGGATTCATTGGACCTTCCCCACAATGTGTCAGCAGCTAAAGAGAGTGCTGACTGGGCAAGGGGTAGAGCTAAGGCCATGATGATAGAATTTGGTCCCGTTCCCAGCAGCAATGAGATGATGACCGCGGGAATCATCCACCCAAAGGCTCGAAATACCTGCAGTAAAGCCAACTCCATTACATCATAAAATGCAAGCAGAAAATATTGGCACAAACAAACAACAACATGCTTTATGTGATATTAGCTGGAAATGAACCGCCAGAAGCCAACTTTTAAGGTAAAAATAATATAGTAATGTTGGGCTACATTAACAATCATCTAGTGCAATTGTATAACTCAAAGTAAGGTGAGAGACCTCCTAACCGAGGTTGTCATAGAGTATTTTAAAGAATAGAACAAATAGATTCTCAGAGAAAGTACAATATGTGCAAAATTCCCCAAAATAAACCCAACAAGAATAATTCTTCACTTTCCAAACTTCAACTCTACAAAAACTCAACTTTCTGATCAACTTCTATCAAATTATGAAAAATATCAGTTTTCAAAAAGAACAAACTCCTAAGTGTAGTTGCTTCTCGAGAAAGTTTGCACTATCATTTCAACATATAACCAGAAGGGACAGATTTCACGAGACTGAACTTGAAAATTAAACATTAGGATATAGTCAAATGGATAATCGAACTATTTTATAGGGGTCGCTCCCACCATGAATATAGTGCCATTTCCTACCATCGGATAACCATGCGCCAAACAAGTACACTTTGAATTAAAACATATATCCAAAATTATCCAGACTGTGTGCACAAAAGGAAGTATCATTCATTATTTCTTTTTGTATCATCAACATACAAAATATGAAGTTTCTTTCACCATATTATCATGCTGCATAAAGAAAGAGAAATCCCAAAGCTAACATGGCAGATTCACTTCCTGCCATTTGCCTCTAAAACATCTAATTTGGCCATAAAAGTAGATATTTCATATAAGCTATACAACGAACAAGCAACTATATTTTACTAATTCTACATTAAAAGCAGCAAAGAGCAAGCAAAAATTGATTTCGTAGCTACCTTAAAAACCCAATTAAATCCAATGGAAGCTTCGAGAACCCCAAACCCTTCGTCATCTTCTCCATCATCTTCTGCATAAATATCATCAGACCACCACATCCTCTGCTTGTTCCTGAACCCAAACCCAACCTCCTCATCATAGTCGTCCGTCACATAAGCGTCGCTGAATCTGGACCTTTGATTGGGGTTCACGTTCTTCTCCCACTCCCACCGTGAGCCGCCGCTCCTGCCGCTGGAAAGACACCGTGAGCGACGAGTTTTACTGTTGCTGCAATAATCATATAAAAATCGGCGATAACAATTAAGAGAAATTGGAATGGGGAATCGGCTGAGAAACTGGATTGCTTGAGACCCCATTTAAGTTGGGGAAAATCCAATTCGAATTCAAGAAAGCCCCCATTATTAAAAATATAAGGTACAACAGGATCTGCCTGAAGTACTAAACTACGACGCTCCAACTCTATCCACTAAGTAAGGCTAAAGGAAGAATTTTAAGTTCACAGCTGAAACCATTTGACGGTTCTCTCAGCTGAAACCATTGGACGGTTCGCCCAGTTGAAACCGTTTGACGGTTACAGCTGAAACCGTTTTGACTGTTAGTTGGTTTTTCAAAATAATAATTAAAAAATATTTTATTTTAAAGTAATATATATTTTTTAACATAATAATTAATAAACTAATCGTTTTTTTTTAAATTTGTATTTAATAAACTAATTTTATTGTAAAAGAAAGACAGTAAAAATGTAAACAAAACCAAAATGGCCAGGCTATTGGTATTAACTGTGCCTTTGAGCCCACTTATAAATAGCCCAGTACTTCTTGGTTTCATCCGCCTGCCTCTCTAAAATAGCCAGTAGAGTTAAAAACTTGAAAAAAGTGAAATACCTCTCCCTCTGCTGTTGTTCTTCCCTCGCCTCCGTCCTCCACCACCATCTCCGGCGCCTCCGCCTCCGCCTGCAACAATAAACCAGAAATATCTTAAGAAGAATAAATTCCAGAAGAATAAGGAAAATCGCTTCAATTTTGATCCGAAGCGTGTTATATTTCCTCAAAACCCTATCACTTCTCTCGCTGAATTTGTTCTCAAAACCTCAGCCATTTCTTCTCCACTTTTTCGCTCTTCCGCATTCGTATCCTGCCTCCGATCTTACAAATCCGAATCAACCACCGGTGATTTTATCAAATTCCTGATGGCATCGTCGGCAACGGTGAAGTTGCCGGCGGCACAGATAGAAGATGGTCTAGGTAGGAGAATTTGGATCAAGTTCCAAAAGGAGTGGACGCAAGTTCTATACACTCCTTTTGTGATCTCTTTGGCCGCCGGAAGTCTCGAACTCGATACATTTCGCCATTGTATCTCGCAGGACGTACATTTCCTGCGTGCCTTTGTGAAAGCGTTAGTAATCTTCACAGATATATTTAGTTGATTTATTTTCCCATTTTGGTTCCTTTACAATACTTCTTTGTTGCTATAGAGTAGTAATCCTTGTTGAAGATTTTATAATCTTTTGGAATGTTATTATTCTTCATACTATTTCAGTTATTGAGGAAATGTAGGCAAAAAGTATTCATATATTTTTTTTTTGTTGATATTTCAGGAAATAGTGAATTTCAATATGAATGGCGGTTTGCGCTTGCACTTGCACTTGCAAAATCTCTTATTATCTTCCTCTATTATTCGTTGCAATAGGAAATGTATATATCTGTTCACTATATCACTTTCAGGATCTCTAAGTAGGAACAGTTCTAAGAATGCAAACAATATTTATCCAGTGTAGGCGATTAAGACTTTTACATGTTACTATTTATTATTACTTGTTTACTGTGAAAATGTGGGAGAATAATTCAGCCAGTAATTGTGTCAGATATTGTGTAATTATATGTATTCATTTGTTTTCCTGCAAAATAAGAGTATATGGTTTTTATTTTATTATCTGTGAATTATTGAAGAATTTTAACTTTGTGGTTGTAATGTCTGTTTGAACTGTTGGAAAGATTGAAATCAATGAAAACTTGATGCTATGTTTTATTGATGAAAGCTCCAGGTCATGTATTGTAAAGTTCTAAAAAGCAGGTCCAACACCTATATAACTTTTAATTCCTCTAGTTCAAGCCTCAAGGGTCAAAAGTTGGTAAGAAGGTAATAGGAAAGAATTATTTCATTGAGACTCTTCACAAATCAGCAGTATTTCTCATCAATGGTGGATTCATTGTTTCGCCATTATGTAAGAGAGTATCATCTATGCTTAAAGACAGTCAAGTGTTAAAATAATAAGTAATGAATTACCTTAACCCCTCTGCCATGGTCGTGATGCTATCTCATGTTGATTTTGTCTCTTGATCTTCTTTTCTTCCCTGTTCTTAAAATTCTTCTGGTGCTTATTTAATTCTTCTATTATTAGTTCATTTCTCTTGCTGATTCGACTTGCTGCTCTCATGCTGGAGAGGGCTGTGAAGTGGCAGTATTAGTTAATTATCAAACTGACACAAAATTAAGACTAATGAGAAAAAATACATATCATCGGAGATCCATATGCATTTTTAGATGGCAATCAATGACCTATGGCATTCAAATAGTCAATTACAATTTACAAAGTCTTCTACCATGTACCTTCTACATCTAGTTGCAGGCGTATTAACAAATGCTAACCTAGGTTGACGCTGGTCTAGTGTCTTGTCCTTTAACTTCTATTTTGCACCTCAGTGTTCCTCAATATGTATATCTACAGTGAAATTCTGGTGAAAAGTGAAAGGAATTTTATATTTGTTGAAAACTTGTGCATCAGGTATGAAATGGCGAAGGAGCATGCTGATGATGATGATGCAAAAGTTGGGATTTCCAAACTGCAGAAAGATGTTCTTGAAGAACTTAAAATGCATGATTCATTTCTCCAAGTAGGCATCATTAAGTCTCTGCTTTGAAATTCTTTGTTTCTGTTTGAGATGTTATTGCTATTAATTGAAATGCTACTGTAGTGTATGGTGTGCTCTTGGTGTAAATTAGACCTGCTAAAATAAATATTGTTTTAATGTAATAAAGATGAAGAAAAAGAGACCACCACTAGCTGTCTGTTTTGTCAATTAGGTCTTGGTGATAAGTACTAGAAATATTTGGAAAATAAGATCATCTTTGTATTTCCATTGGCGACATGTTAATGGCATCAAAGCCTAACTAGCAACTTGTTCACAATCACGCAATGGATTGTTGTGAAAGATGAATTTTCCTAAAGAAGGTGTCTGATGGAGGACTGGAGATTGGCTTAAGCCGGAAGGGGATGAATCTTGTTTGTTGAGTTCTATTCTGATCCTAAATAACATGTCTAATGTTCATTGCGTTCTGTTCGGATCAGATGCTCATTGATAATTGTGCTATTTGTTCCATTATCCTACATAAAAAAATTTATAATTTTGGCAATAATTTCATTGGATATTAAATCCCTATAAGGAACCAATATTGTCCCTGATGATTCTCTCATGTGATGCAATATGAAGTGCTCTGTTTAACTTTCCAATCTGTGACGACTGTCCATATTGAAAAATGCAGGAGTGGGGTTTTGACTTGCCCAAAGAGAGTACTCCCAGCACTGCAACTGTTAAGTATACAGACTTTTTGCTGGCAACAGCCTCAGGAAAGGTTGAAGGGATAAAAGCTCCTGGTAAACTAGCTACTCCATTTGAGAAAACAAAACTGGCAGCTTATACTCTTGGTGCTGTGGCTCCTTGTATGAGGCTTTATGCCGCTCTGGGTAAGGAGTTGCAGGCATTTCTTGATCCCAATGAAGGCATTCATCCATATCAAAAGTGGATCGACATTTATTCCTCTGATGCTTTTCAGGTTTGTACTTCCAATGAGAAACCTATCTGAGCTCTTTGTCACTCAGTTAACATTCCACCCATCAAAGCAAAAAATTGGACATAACATCTCGGCAATTTTATTTTGTTGACTTTTAGGCTGCAGCTTTGCAAACAGAAGACCTGCTGGATAAGCTAAGTGTGTCTTTAACTGGGGAAGAGCTTGATATCATTGAAAAGCTCTATCATCAAGCTATGAAACTGGAAGTAGAGTTCTTCCTATCACAGCCACTTGCTCAGGAAACTGTTGTTCCTCTATCTAAAGCGCATAATACAGCAGAACACTGTCTCATGTTATTTTCAGATTTTGATTTGACATGCAGCGTTTTGGATTCATCTGCCATCTTGGCAGAAATAGCAATTATAACAGCCCCTAAATCATCAGACCAAAGTCAATCAGGAAGCCAACTTGCTCGGATGTCTTCAGCCGATTTAAGAAATACATGGGGAGAAATTTCCAGGCAATATACTGAAGAGTATGAACAGTGCATTGATAGCATCTTGCTTTCTGATAAAGGTTAGAGTGTTACCATATTTCTCTCTTATGATAATTTGATGCTCAATCATCTTTACTTATAGAGTGACATCCAAATTGGTTTAGAATGAAAATGACTAAAGCTTGAGAAAAAATTGTGCTTTCCAGGGGAAAATTTCAACTATGAGGGGCTGCGTAGAGCACTTGAGCTGCTTTCCGATTTTGAGAAAAAAGCAAACTTGAGAGTGATTGATTCAGCGGTACTTCAGGGTCTGAATGTTGACGACATAAAACGAGCTGGAGAGCGCCTCATTCTCCAAGATGGCTGTATCAGCTTCTTCTTGAATGCTGTTAGGAATGAAAACTTGACCACAAACATCCATATCCTTTCCTATTGTTGGTGTGGTGATCTCATCAGGTCTGCTTTTTCCTCAGGTACGTTCTTTTTCTATGGAATTATGGCGGTTTTGATGGCTTTTCAAAGGGTTCAATCAGTTTTGAATTTATTTTTCAGTAAATAATTACATTGTCTGTGTACTGAGTTTGATCTGGGTTTCACATTATGGAACAAGCGCAATGCACTCTGAACTACAAAAACTGAAACAATTCACACTAATTGCTACCAATTTTCCATAAATTTTGGCGGACCATAAAGAGAATTGGTAAAACTAGAGAGAGCTACTATTACCTTATCTTAGTGTAGCAAGGTTTAACATCTGATCAAGTGTACAATTGGCAGTTACTTTTACAATTTTCCCTACTCGATTTTCCTTTTGTAATTTTTGTCTTCTTATAAAAATCTGTACCTGTACATGTTCTCAACGGAAAGTATTTCTTTCTTTTATCTTGTTTCTGGCTATCTAAACTTAGGATTGCGTGTCCCAAAGGACTTACTAGCCTTAATATTTCGCTAACTATGCAGTATTTTTTGGTATGCTAATTTGGTTTGATCTCAAGCAGGTGGTTTAGATTTAGACCTTGTGAATATACACGCAAATGAGTTCATATACAAAAATTCTTTATCCACGGGCCAAATTCTTAAGAAGGTTGAGTCTCCCATCGACAAAGTTCAAGCTTTTACGAATATCTTGCTGAACAGCTGCAAGGATCAGAAGATTCTAACTGTATATATTGGAGATTCAGTGGGTGACTTGCTTTGCTTGCTTGAGGCGGATGTTGGTATTGTGATAGGTTCAAGCCCAAGTCTAAGAAAACTGGGAAATCATTTTGGGGTTTCTTTTGTCCCTCTGTTTCCCGGTTTGATTGAGAAACAGAAACAGTTTGCCAAGGGAAACTCATCTGGTTGGAAGGGTTTATCAGGAGTTCTATACACAGTCTCTGGCTGGGCAGAGATTCATGCTTTAGTTCTGGGATCATAGAAAGCTTTATTCCCTCACATACGCATGTCACATTCTCGATAGTTCATCAAAGCAATTTGAAGAGATGTTCATATAGTAGGATACATATACAAGCTTGGTGGCAGTTTTTTGTCTCGGGCCACATATCAGCTTTGTTGTTTCCTTTGTTTTGACTAAAGGTTGTTCCATTCAGCAATCACCTCTCCCTTTCTTTTACCACAGGGATTCATTTGGAACTGTAGATGCAATTCTTTTGGCAGGAGTTTTGCCCTTTCTTGTCGTAGTCTTGGCTCAAATCCCGTTTTGAACTTCACCCACGAGAATTGATGTTTCATCCATATTGTAGACATGAGCTCCTATTACTACAAACATTGAAGTGTAAACACGTTTCGCACTATGCAATTCGGGTTTTTACGTTGAATGGCATTTTGGACTACCTGATACGTGATTGTCTTCTCCCAATTTTCCTTACTGTTGCGGCTTTCTTGATATGAATTACTGTGGGTATTCTTTCTTCCTGTGATTGATTTGAATTTTTTAATTGAATCACCATACATGCATCTTACGTCAAACTATTGGACGTTTCAACCTTTTTTGCTATGTGGATGATGTGGTCTCATGATGGGGACGAGTTGATGATCATTCTATGTCTCGGTGAATCTGCATTCAGTTTGATCCTTTATCATGAAGTTGTGCATATATACCCTTTTTGCTTTTATTATGACATCCAATCCACCGTCGGTCGTGAATTTGTAGGGAAGGTGATTTTCACCACTCATTTTCTAATTCAACGATGTTGGTGGATTGGATGTCTTGTTTTGTAATTTCTCATATATATACATATATATATTTTAAGGACAAAAAGATCGTTCCTAACTTAATTTGAATACTCCTGCAATCTCAAATCCACTCTCGATTTATAATCAAGATTGGTGCAATTGAAGTTGTTCCGACCCTTACATTGCACCCGCTGGGGTTACTGGTCCGAGCATTTGGGCTCGGCGAGTAATTTCACATATATTTTGTACAATATATTTGACTATATCATTATATTTTTTTAATTAATGAATAATTTTTTTAATCTTTTTGAGCTCTTTTTGTATTTTGTTAAAATATCATTTTATTCCTTAATCATGAATTTAATCGCTAGAACTATCTTCATACATTTTAAATTATTTTGCTAAATGTAATTGTCAATGATAATTTTTTATATCTTTTTTAAATAATCATCTGGACCTTCATCCACATCAAACAGGGTAAAAATCACTGTTTGTGACGACTTTATTTTATTAAAATATCTATGTTCTCAAAAATGCGATTAGATGAGGATAGGATTGAATGAAAGTTTTCGTAGTTGGGTTTTTACTTTATCTATTCCTAACCTAAAAAACAAACTGGTAATCCATCTGTGATATGGTATCCAATTAGGCAAATCAATTGCGACAAGAATTCTCGACCCCCACTCAACACCCCTACGAGATTAAAGACAAATCCAAGAAAGATCTCTTCTCCACATCTAAAAATTTTAATATTTAAAAAAAAGAAAAGAAAAGAAAAGTCCTTGTGCTACCCGTCAAAAAGTAATAGGTGAATGATGGAAAATTTGGAGTTCCACGGACTTAACAAGCTCCTCCAATAACTTTTGTTGTTTAATGGATAAAGATTCAATCTCGTCTGCCCTCCGTACTAAAGTTGTCATGATCAACTTAATGACCCACAAAAGGACATTTTTGCATTGCAATGTAGCACATAGCTGATCCTCTTAGTGGGCTTGATGGCTATTAGTGACTTTAATAGTCTAATGATGTTGAAAAACTTTTATTTTTTTGTTGAAAATAAAGCTGTGGAGTACACCATTGCATCGAAGTATCTATTAATAATTAAGTGAGTACAATTAATCGTAGCATCTTTTGACAATAGCTCACATTAAATAAATTAATTTAAAATCATATTAATATCCACACATATAATAAGGCTTAGCACTTATGATCTTAAAATGGTTGGATAGTGTAAGTTTTAGCTTTTCGATTTGAGATATTCGATGTGCATGATAAGCATGCTTGATATTCATACACGTTTTAGGTATTTAGATCGATAAATAAATATTAATATTATGTCACTAATACACGTTTACAAATTGATAAATTTCTATAAAAACTTTATTTAACCTTTTTACCCAAATAATTACAACAGTTACAACCACAATATATATATATATACACACATCAGTGTAAAGATATAGATATATATATATATACACGTTCTCAATTATTATCTAGAAGAGAGTATTGTAGAATTTAAATACTCTTGAAGCCGCCCACAATCATTATCCTTAATTGATTGTTCTTTTTCTAGCTATAGTTTGGCCCAAAACATTTATTTATGCATTCTTTTTTGCACCCCCCCTTTTTAAATTGGAAATTTGACCCACAATTTTTCATGGGCTTCCCTCAGATTCCCACTTCAATTTGAAACAAAGTTACTTTCTCTAGTTTGAAAGTATCCCATGCACTTCCAACAAAGTGAAAATTGTTTAACCTATTTTTTTTCTTTGGTGAATAAAAATTTGTAGGCCCTTTACTAGGATCCATAATTTATTTTCCTAACTAACCCTTTGTACCTGTCGCCTTTGTTTATTTCCCTATGAACTAAGCAAAATCATTCTCCAATATAAGTACTAATATCCACTTCTTCAAAGTTCAAACCTCTCACAACCCTCACCTCTTCTTCTTCTTCACCTTTTTCTTCGGTGTTTTTTGTTCTTTGACTCTTTTCAATTCATTTTTTCAGATCAAGAAGTATGTCGACGACGACGATGATAACAACAACGACGACGACGGCAACGATGACGATGATAAAGCCATCGAAACGATGTCGTGGTCATTTCTCATGTGTGGATGTAGAGACACAATTCGTGTTTATGGGAAAGTGCAACATGGGACATATGAAGCAATTGACACCAAGGGGTTGAATTTTGTGAAGTAAAAAATGCAACTTCTAGGCAAGTCTGATGCTTGGCTTCCGTTTAATGTTTTTTTTATTACGTAAGTCTGTCTTTGCCTTTTGCTTCTTCTTCTATGGCTAGTTGGGATTGGCCAATTGGCGGGAGAATAATAATGGGGTTTTGGAATCTTTAACAACTATATATATGTAGTTGTCCAAAGATTCCCAAGATTAACGTTTCTCTCTTTTGTCTTTCGAGAAAAACTAAACCTTTTCTTTTCTTGACCTTAATCTTCTCCTATAATTTTGTGGGAGTTCTTGTGTTTTTATTAGCTTTGTAAGAGAGACCATTTTCCTTGTGAAATCCTAATGATGGTTCAATTACCCTTTTACATTCAGATTCATTGATCATTTGGTTGAACTTTTTCCTTTTATATATCACAAATGTTATTTCTAAACTACCTTTGAATTAGTCAGTACTAAGTTTGCAGCGGATTGAGTTTTGTTTGGCATGATCTTGTATATTTTTCTTTTTATAAAGAAAATGATCAAAGTAGTTTCTTGTAGTTATAAACAAGAGAAGAAAGCACAGGCAAAAAGTAAGGGAATGTTTGGTTATATTTTCCGGGAACAAAATTGTTCGGGGGAAATGTAACCAAATATATCCTCATTTTTCCTCCAAAACTTTCATTTTTCAATATATACATACATATATATTATACATTATTATTATTATTTTAACAATAAAAAATCACTCTATTCTATTTTTATATGAAAAATTTAACAAAAAGTATTGATTTAGCTGCTACAACAAAAAATATATCCCTCAAAATATAAATGAATATATCAAAATATAATTTTTGCATTTTTCAATAATTTATTCTCCCAAAATATATAATAAATTCACACAGAAAAAACATAACCAACCATTCCCTAAAATTGAAACTACAATAAATCTATCATTGGCACTTGGAAAGCTAAAGGTTTGATGCACTAGAAATGTTTTCTCCTCAATTATTGCAAAATTTTGCAAAAGTAAAAGTTGGTGTAATGGTCCCCTCACACACACACTTAAATGTATATATTTCTAGCTAAGAGTAGGGTTTAAGAAATTGCAATATTAGCTGTTAAAGGGAGGGTTGCAATATTAGCTGTTAAAAGGGACAATGATTGTCAAAAGACTAATTAATGACATAGCAAAGAGAAGAATTTAGTCTATGATTACTAGCATTTCCAACAACTAATTCTATGCTTTTTATCATAATCCTTTCTTCATAATTAGGCAATTGCCTATTTTCATTATCTCCTCACTCAAATATATGTGTATATATACATACGTATATTATATGATGATTATTAAGTGTTATGTCAAATTAAATGACGCATAATTTATAATTACATTATTTTTTTCATACGTTGATGTGTTTTTTTTCAAATAAAACCCCTACTGTGACGATGAATTTGAACATTATTAATAAATATATTTCAAAATAAGTACATATGTCTAATTGTTTTAATTTTTGTATTTTTGCAACGCTTCATGTCCCGTTTAAAATGTTAGAAGTAGAAAAAATGTTATTTTTTCAAATTAGATTTACTAAATAAAAATATTCACATGAGAGAATGTTTTCTAATCAAGTTTTATAAGGACATTCTCTACTCTTATATTTAAGAAATTAATAAAGTATAAAATAAGAAAATAAAAAGGCAAACTTGGCATAACTCATGAAATCAAAAAATAGCTGACAAGGGTAATTAATGGTCCACAATCCATATAGAGTTATAGTCCTCAGTGTGAAACCATTGATTTAGGTAAGGGATGAGTTCATGAATCATGATTATCACTTAATTAATTAATTAGTACAAATAATTCACAATACTTTATTGCATGATTAATGAAAATTTCTCCAAACTACGTCCCAAATTACTTGATTTTAACATCTTGAAATATTAATCTGCAACCCTTTTGTGTTTGTTTTTCCTTAATTTACACAAACGTGCGCTTAAAATTTATTAAAAATTAAAAATATAGTTTGAATATTAAGCACGAAGATGATATTAATGAACCAACTGGTCACTCGACATCCTCAATTTTTTGTATTAACACGCAAAAAATTTCGACAATTAGTAAGATTTTGAAATACTTTCCTTAAACTTTGTCTTTCATGATTAGGCCACAAAAAACTTATAATTATTAATTCCATTCATATATATATATATATATATGATGGTTTATTGATTCCGACGCAAACTAAGTACTATCATTAACCATGAATCTTTAGGTTTAAGATAAGGATTATCAATTGTTAAATTATCTTTTCTGCGCCAAACGCCTTTTTTTTTTTTTGTCGTGTAATAATGTAAATAATGAATGATATTATTAGTTAATTGTCTTGTCTTAATTAGTGGAAAGGGACAGATAATCCAACAAATATCGAAAGGAACAATCTAATTAGTCTATCAATTATCCATTTTCTGTTGGCTTAAGACTCATCGACAAGTCATCGACAAAATTATATAGTAATTAATTATTTGAGATGGCAGTTCATAGCTATGGATTAATTATGGTATTTTTTAGCAGGCCTAATAGTAATCTCCACTAATAAATTGGACACATTGTTGTAATTCTCCAAAGTCTTTCTTTGTCAGGATAAAATTTTTATATTTGCACTCTATAAACTATTCGTATTATATTTTATTTATATTTTTTACAAAATAATTGAGAAAAGTGTTGTATTTCAGATAATGTTGTTGTAAATTTTATTTTAAAAAATATATATTTTCATAATTATTTATGTTTTCTTTGCACTTAATGGCAATAACGGGGTAATAATTACACAATCAAAACAATTTCAAAGTTACTATTCTTTCTTTGTATGTCAGCCCTTCGCTATGTGTTGGAATTCTTCTCACATGCATTGGAAACTATTCTTTTTTTCAATATTTACTTCAAGATCGAAATTAAAATTAAATTCAATATTCAATTAAAAAAAAAAAAACTATGGCACCAAATATGCTAAGGTATGACCTTGCAAACACATAGTTGATTTAAGTGTTAAATTATCCTTCAAATTATTTAGGTAAGATTTGTTCTTAAAAAAATTATATAAATGATCTTTGTAAGATATGGACTTTATTTTCGGTAAAGAAAATTGAAAGTGGAGTATATATAATAATGTGTTAAACTGATTCAGTAAATTGAAAGATAGTTATCGATTTACTAATTTAAAATTGATCAAAGGGTTTATATCAAATAGTTATATGAGTTGTATTTGAACATATTCAATTAGAGACGAGCAAGTAAAAAACGATGATATTAAATTCGAGTTGAAATTAATATTTTGTCATATATTAATGCAATTCAACCTCACCCAACACAACAATCAAGCTATCAAACCCAATGCATCTACAACCCCAAATTGGGCCTAAATTTTAACATTGGGCCCATCAAAGAATATGGGTAGTGAAAGTTAAGAGTTAAGACTAATTGGGTTGTGAATTTAATGGACTATATGTCAAATTCAAGGCCTGTTGCCAGCTTGGCTTTATTTTTAAATAAGATTATCAGTGAGTCGGATTTAGATCGAATTCGTTATATTTGAATTTGAATTTAATTTTTTAAATTCATATTCGAATTCAACCCAATATCTTTTAGAATCTTTATTAGCTAGTAATATATTCAAATTCGATAGATATTTAAAATTCGATTAAAAAAAAAGATCCAATTCGATTTAATATTTTTTTTATCCCTTTGGATTGTATAAAAATATAGTATTTATAAAGTAAATTTATATCATATTTGAATTTTTAACAAATTTTTATTATATATTAGTCCAAAAGTTAAATGTTTGAATACTAAATCCTTATTTCACATTATATTAATGCATAAATGAATTATTATACATTATTATATTTGATATTTTATTAACATATCTCTTATTTTTGAGGCTAAAGACTCAATATTAATAACATAATATAGACGTTAATATAGATATTATGTTAATATAATATATATATATATATATTATTTCAAAAATTTTATTATTATTATATATAAGAGTATTAATTTAACAAAAAAATTATTAAAGTTCAAATTTGGATCTTTAACAAATCGGATTGCTTAAATACTTGTCTAATCCACTTATTTCGAATTACGAATATTTATAATCAAATCTAATCCACTGAATATTTTAATCAAATAAAAATCTTAAAATTTGGATTGAATTCAAATCGGATTTAGATTAAAAACCCATCCATTGACATCCTATCTTCAAGTTTCATTTTCAAATTTTCTACTATTTAAAAATTGAGACGCATCACTTATTTTATTTTTATTTTCAAAACATATTTTTTAATAACTTATATGTCTTCTTTCAATAATCTCTCTCTCTTTCTGTCCATTATTACTATATCTCTCCACCTAAAACTTACTTAACTCAATGTAATTATTATTTTTTTCAACAAATTTATCAAATATAAATTTATGTTCAATTTATTTCAACTAATTATTTTTTAAAATTTTGAAAATGATAAAAATAAAAACAATCGGGCAAGAATTGAAAGGTTGAGTAGCCCATTGGCCTGGTGCCATAGCCTTCATACATGTATATGAGAATTCAGGTGCAAGCCCCAGGAAACCATTAGTGTACATGCATGTATTAATTATTTACAGGAAGGAAAAAAAAATAAAGGAGCACTTATATTCTAAAAGCCCATAATTTAGGGTTGGCCAATTTGAGTTCAAGCATAAGCTTATCCAATTCTATATCCAACCATGACGACGTACTTTAAAAAATTATTTCAAATTAATTCTCAAATTTTATTTTGAATTTATGTAAAATACATATGTTTGGAATGACATTTTTTTTAAAATTCTATTAACTTAAATTAGAAAAAAGTTAGGGCTTTGTTTGGTTATATTTCTCCAGAACAACATTATTTTGGGGAAATATAATCAAACGTATCCTCATTTTCCCTCCAAAATACACATTCTTCAATATATATATTATATATTTTTTATTATTATTCTAATATTAAAAAAATAACTCAATTCCATTTTTACCCTAAAAACCCAACAAAAAAGCATTGATTTAACTGCTACAATAAAATTATTGTCTCCAAAATATAAACAAACATATTAAAAAATAATTTTCACATTCTTCAATAATTCATTCTCCTAAAATACATAATAAACACACAATAAAATCAAACAAAAAACATAACCAAACCCTACCTAGAATTTAGAAGCAGCTTAAGCAACTTTTAGGCATTTATGTGAATATTTGGCAGCTGCTTTGGACATGTTTTTAGTAAGTATATGATTCAATTGAGAAAAGTTGGGAAACAATAAAAATCCTTCAAAAATTTAAGTTCGTTATTCAATTGAATTTCCTTTGTAAACACTTCCATTCTTAACTTTTTTTTCTACTTCTCAATCTTATTCATAGATACTCCCAAGTTCTATTTTTTCAATTCTCAAAATTTTTCTAAAATTTTTCACTTCTTCGAAATTAAAAGTTTTGCCAACATTTCCAAAGTTTGTGAGATCAAAGTTGATATGGGATAACCCAGTAAGTCCAACAGGCCCAACATCAAGTGGGATAGCCCAAGAGGCTCAATATCAAGTCTAAGTCAGATTGCCTATCAAAGATCATTTGATCGACCTGTATCGACCATACTTGGCAGGATCCACAGTCGACCTGTATCGACCTCAGGACCACTCCGAATGTTCTAATAATCAAGTCTGGTCGACATGTATCAACCTCAAACCCACTCTGGTGTCAACTCAGATCTCCGCCACATTTATTAGTCTGACAGGCAGCATGTCTTCGCATTAATGATGCGTGACAATCAGTACAATCGTTGCCACCAACTCTGCCAACCCTGTCACCACCTTTAGCAGGGAGGCGCCTCCAGAGATATTATTCACCCTGAAAAAGAGGAGATTTAGCCACCTGGAGCAGTACCAGGATCTAGATATGGAATGACGATCAACCCCCTAGCAAAGACACTATCAGTACACCTGATAAGGGCACCATGGACAAATCACACTTAGAGAAGTCTATAAATACTTCAAATTTAACCAATGCCAATTTCACTATAAACCTTCTATACTCTCAATCTTCTATTTGATTACTACATCTCGATTAGAACTAACTTGAGCATTGGAGTGCGTTAGCTGGGGGCACCTCGGCTAGCCTAATATGTGTTATAGTTGCAGATCTCAGACCTCAAGAGAAATACAGCTGTGAATACTCAACCTTCCTAGTCGAATTCAATATCATTTTCACTATAAGCGACTTTTAGCCACATCAGTTTTGGTGCCGTCTATGCGAATCTATTGAGATTGCAATGAAAAGATGGTAAATACATGCAGAGCAGCATCCGGAAGGGAGGAAAGTAGGAGGTCCACTTCTCCGCCTTTCCCTCCACTTGGCAAGGTATACGTGCTCCGAGAACCAGTGCCCCTTAGGAGCAGGTGGTGACACTCACAATGCCCCAGTTAATGCAGCTGATAAGTGAGCAGATTTCAACATAAATATCAACCCAGCTATCTGCCGCTCTGAACAGACATACTACAGTGCCTGCTTTTGCCGCCAGTGCAACTCTGCAGCCGCCCTTATCAAAGAATAGGTCTCCTGAAAATAGCTGCGGCCACAGAGAATCTAGGTAGTCGCCCGCTAAGCTCAAAATCAGTCCCAAACGCCCGCAGGAAGAGAGGAGACAACCAGAAATACAGAAAGAGATAGCGAATACGATAGATCACGTCAGACCTAATCGAGCCATGCAACGTGATAAGATCGAACACTCTAAGCATGACTACCACAAAGAAAGGGAAGAGTCTATAAACCTTGCACCTCGGCCCATTCGAGCCCCACAACACAATAGGGTCAGGCGTGTTAGACAGAGTATTGATCGAAATGCCACCCAGACGTATCGAGATGAATGGGAAAAAGTGTCCTATCAAGTCTAGCAGCTGAATAGGCGTCTCGATGAGATTTCAAGGAGAAACACTGACAGAGCACCAAACTTAGATGCTTCTCAGAGATCTCATCGGGAGATAGGGTTTCCTTTTATTCAAGACATCATCAACGAGCGTATCACCACCGATGTGAAAGTCCCAACAGGTCTGCCAAGGTATGGCAGCTCTATTGACCCCAATAAGTACCTTATGCAGTTTGAGCATATGATGAAGTTGTATGGACACAATGAATATATCCATGCCAAGATGTACCTTCTAAGGCATCGCACTAGACTAGTTCATGAAGCTCGAACCATCATCAATTTATTCTTATGACTAGCTGTGCAATAAGTTCTTGCACCAGTTTGCCAGCAGAAGGAAGGCAAAGCTCCTTTATACCTACCTACATACTGTCAAGTAAGGCGAGGGGGAGTCCCTCCGTGATTTCTTCACTAGATTTAACACAGAGGTCCTGAAAATAGATAACCCCAGGATTGAGTTATTGATTGATGTGTTGCTCCTGGGGCTTAGACACAAAGAGTGCGCCAATGCATTGGTGCGGGAACATCCCGGGTCGATGGAAGAGCTACTCAACCTAGTAGAAAGGTATATAACACAGGAAAAAGTGAACAGGCTCATGTTCGGATCCTCCAAAGTTGAGAAGAAGAAGAAGAAAAGAGACGACCAAAAACACAAGGAGTGAGGTCGATCTCCGATCAAGCATTTTCACGACTATACACCTTTGAACATCCCAAGAAAAGAGGTCCTTTATGCCATTTAGCATGATAACCTCCTTAAAAAGCCTAAAAAGCTGACAGAGACTGAAGCCATGAAAAAATCAAAGAAATATTGCCACTTCTACAAATAAAAGGGGCACAACACGGATGAATACTTCAATCTCCAAGATGAGATTGAGAGGTTAATCAGACAAGGCCACCTCAAAAAGTACATAGCCGTAGATGCTCAGATTGAAGGGGACAAAATCGATCAAACTCCTCATAGAGAAAGGTCGGTTAGCCCAAAGAGAGAAGATAAAGGAAAAAATCCTGCCTAGGAGGATCGCCCACCCATCAGAGGGGTAATTAACATGATTGTAGGAGGTCCTACTAGGGGGGACTCTAAGTCTACTCGAAGGCAAACACAAAGAAGGCTTGAGTCCAATAAAGCTTTGCTCGTCGAGACAACTTATCACCTTACAACGAGCGCAGAACCCATCTCATTTACCAATGCCAACTTGGCCCACCTTAAGGGCAGAAATGTCAATCACAAGTAGACTGTTCGATGGTCATCTCGGTGGAAATTGCAAACTTTGAGGTGTGCAAGGTTCTGATCAACAATGGTAGCTCGGTGAATGTCATCTTTCTATCCATCCTAAAGAGGATGAACATGGGCAAATTAAAGTTTGAACCTGTGCGCACGCCGCTGGTCAAATTCAGGGGATCGGAGATTATACCGGAGGGATCGATCAACTTGTCCACATCTTTTGGAGAGGCTCCTCGGAAGAGAACCTTAATGTTGAATTACTTGGTGGTTGACGCCCCATTTGCCTATAATGTCATCATAGGCCGACCTGCCCTTAATAA
>JACGDI010003377.1:99281-143449 GCA_014898725.1 Jacaranda copaia | reverse complement strand
AAAAAAAAAAATTAAAAATAACACACACTCTCTCTCTTCTTTGACATGTTTGTAGTACTATTTATTTTGTGTATGCCAAATTGGCCCTGTTCAAGTTTCAATCAATTAGTGAATGGAAAAAAGCTATGAACAAAGAGTTCGTGAAGTTATTCAAATGGGAAATGAATAGATTCCAACCCAATGGATTTTAGTATGTGATATTAAATGGCAAAATAGTGACAACTGAAAAGTAATGTCCAAAAGTTGGAAATGATATTTTTTTAATATTATTTTTCATTTCATATATATATAATATTATAGTAGTACATATTTTGTCTCGAAAGTATTAATATACATACCGTCCTCCTCCCTCAATGTCGACATACTTCCAAAATACTATCATAAATATGAACGAGATAGTATTTACAATTTACAAAGTAAATTTTTTGTATATGGTGAAAAAAATTGGATGACATCAATATAAAAAAAAAATCTCATTTAATTTGTCAATATCTCTTACTTTCAATTAAAGTTACTAAACATTTTTCATGATGGATCATGGGCAGGTATCAAAAACTACATATGACCATTCAAAGTTACCCATCATCAACAAATTATTTTTTCAGGTGACAAAAGAAGTTTCTAGTTCAATATTCATTACCATATCAATTTAGTATTTTTGTAAATGTTCTTAAATTTCAAAATAAAAAGAAATAATAATTGAAAACTAAACTTTTAAGGGGAAAAAAGAAATGTAACAATGACAACTTCACTAAAATAACAAAAGCTCAACAGGCCACATGATGGGATCATATTCTTGAACAAAGACAACAACTTCAAACATTTGTATAATCAAAAGGATCAAGTCTGATTAACCTTGTTTGAGTTGACCTAATGATCAATTATGACTTGTACAAACTCATGTAAATCAAGCAATATTATTCTGTACTTGCAACACATTCCTTCCATGTTTTAATGTCGGAACAATCATACATCAGTCCAAAGCTTTACAGTCATTTGCTGCAAGATTAATAGCTGGTTATGATCCCGAGACCTCACGAACTCAGATTAATCTAATCCTCCATCAGTAGTTAATCATTAGATTCATGCTTAATACAGGAAAATCCACACACATGGACAGGGGTCCCATCCTCGTTAATAATTTATCATGACGATAACTAACTTATTATCCAATCATTGATCTAATTTTCATTCATATAACTCTTGAGTTTCCCTTGCATTGATTCAGACAGTACCATTGTTGCAAGAACCTAATATGATGCAAGAAAACTGAGGAAAAAACAATTATCAAGGAGAAGTATAGAACAAAATGAGGGCTTACCTTTTCTTGTTCTTCATATGTTCCATTGGTTTCTGTTCTGTTTTTTCCCATGGATCTTCTGATCTTCCAAATGCTGAGTTATCAGCATTGCTAGATATAAAATCCATCTTGGTTGATCCATTGGATAATTTGAAAGACTGGAAGATGCCGGCCGATGTAAGCAGAACTAGCTCACCACATTGCAACTGGACCGCCATTTTATGCAACTCTCAAGGTTATGTAGAGAAGCTGGACTTGTCCAATATGAACCTCAGCGGCCGTGTCTCTCAGCGTATTCAAGGTTTGAGCAGTCTTTTGGAGCTCAATCTGTGCTGCAACGATTTTTCGTCTGCACTGCCAAAGTCACTAGCTAATCTGACTTCATTGAGGAGCATTGATGTGAGCCAGAATAACTTTGTGGGGAACTTTCCAGTTGGGCTAGGAGGATTTCCAGGCCTGAAAAGCATCAATGCGTCAAGCAACAATTTCGAGGGCCTTCTCCCGGAGGATCTTGGCCATGCAGCTTCACTAGAAAGCCTGGATTTCAGAGGCAGCTTCTTTGAAGGTTCAATTCCATCATCTTTCAGGAATCTGCAGAAGTTGAAGTTTCTTGGCCTTTCCGGTAATAATCTTACCGGGAAGATCCCGGCTGAGCTTGGCCAGTTGTCTTCTCTAGAGACTATTATTCTGGGGTATAATCAGTTTGAAGGTCCAATTCCTGCAGAGCTTGGGAACCTCACTAATCTTCAGTATCTTGACTTGGCTGTTGGGACACTGAGTGGTCCAATTCCAGGAGAATTAGGGAAGCTGAAAAAGCTAACCACAGTTTACTTGTATCAGAACAATTTTTCAGGCAGGATTCCACCTGAAATTGGAAATATAACGTCATTAGTGTTTCTGGATCTATCTGACAACCAAATTTCAGGACAGATACCATACGAGATGGCAGAGCTTAAGAATCTGCAGTTGCTGAATCTTATGTGTAATAAGCTAAGTGGTCTTATTCCAGGGAGGCTTGGTGAGCTGACAAAACTTGAGGTTCTTGAACTATGGAAAAATTCTTTGAATGGTTCTTTGCCATTGAACCTGGGAAGAAACTCTCCCTTGCAATGGTTGGATGTTTCATCAAATTCCATGTCAGGTGAGATCCCACCTGGTTTGTGCGATTCAGGTAATCTAACCAAACTCATCCTCTTCAATAACTTATTCTCTGGTTCATTTCCAACGAGATTGTCGAATTGTTCTTCTTTGGTTCGGGTTAGGATCCAAAGCAATCATTTTTCAGGTCCAATCCCATTTGGCCTTGGAACTCTTCCAAAACTCTCCAGGCTAGAATTAGCTAATAACAATTTTAGTGGTGAAATACCTGATGATTTTACTCTTTCAATTTCACTTTCATTTATTGATGTCTCCGGAAATCGCCTGGATTCATCGTTACCTTCCAGCATTCTGTCCATTCCTAGCCTTCAAACCTTCAATGCTTCGGCTAACAACCTCCAAGGGAACATCCCGGACCAGTTCCAGGATTGTCCATCACTTTCTGTGCTTGATCTTTCAAACAACCATTTCTCAGGAAAAATTCCCCAGAGTGTTGCTTCATGTGAAAAATTGGTGACTTTGAATCTCAGAAGTAATCAGTTCTCTGGAAAAATCCCAGGAGCCATAGCCACAATGCCAACTCTGTCTGTTCTTGATTTGTCAAACAACTCACTTGTTGGAAGGATCCCAGAAAAGTTTGGCATCTCCCCAGCTCTTGAAATGCTAAACTTGTCTTATAACAAGCTAGAGGGGCCTGTTCCAAACAATGGCATCTTAATGACCATCAATCCAAGTGATCTTATAGGCAATGCTGGTTTGTGTGGTGCTATACTTCCACCATGTGCGCAAAGCATCACCAATGCACCTAGGCCTGGGAAAGTTCACTTAAAGCACATAGTTGTGGGCTTTCTTTTAGGTATATCAGTAATTTTAGCTGTAGGTATCTTAGTTTTTTCAGGGAGACGATTATACCAAAAATGGTATTTGTGTGGCTACTCCTTCACAGATTGGTTCAAGAAAAACAACTCAGAGTGGCCATGGAGGCTTGTAGCATTTCAGAGGCTTAATTTCACAAGTGCAGACATACTAGGTTGTCTAAAGGAATCAAATGTGATTGGCATTGGTGGGGCTGGAATTGTCTACAAGGCAGAAATTCATAGGCCACACACAGTGGTAGCAGTTAAAAAACTGTGGAAATCAGAAGCAGATGTTGAAACAGGAGACGACCTCTTTGCAGAGGTGGACCTCTTGGGAAAACTGAGGCATAGGAACATAGTGAGACTGTTGGGGTATCTTCATAATGAGACAGATGTTATGATGGTATACGAATACATGCCTAATGGGAGTCTTGGCGCAGCACTGCATGGAAAACAGGCTGGAAAAATGTTGGTGGATTGGGTGTCAAGATATAATATTGCTGTTGGTGTAGCACAAGGGCTTGCTTATCTTCACCATGACTGCCATCCACCAGTCATCCACCGGGATGTGAAGTCAAATAACATTCTGCTGGACTCAGATTTTGAGGCAAGAATTGCTGACTTTGGCTTGGCAAGGACAATGCCTCACAAGAATGAAACTGTTTCGATGGTGGCTGGATCATATGGCTACATAGCACCAGGTAATTTAGCTGATACCTGCAACTTAAAGAATAAAGATATTACTAAATTTGTTCACACTAACATGCAGTAGTAATCTTTTTTCTCATACAGAATATGGATACACATTGAAGGTTGATGAGAAGAGTGATATATACAGTTTTGGAGTGGTGCTTCTGGAGCTGCTAACCGGGAAAATGCCCTTAGACCCTTCATTTGGTGAATCCGTTGATATAGTTGAATGGGTTCGAAGAAAGGTCAACAGCAAAGCTGCCCCAGAATCAGCATTGGATCCAGACATTGCAGGCCAATGCAAACATGTGCAAGAAGAGATGCTTCTTGTTCTCAAAATTGGACTTCTTTGCACAGCGAAGATGCCAAAGGACAGACCATCAATGAGGGACATTATAACAATGCTCGGTGAGGCAAAGCCCAGGAGAAAGAGCATTTGTCAAAACTGGGGATACACTGCAAACAAAGAGAAACTGATATTTGCACATTCACCAATCATAGGCCTTCTATAGTTACTATAAAAACTTCCAAGTTTCTTTAAATGCTTTGAAGTTTAATTAACTTCTGTTCCTAGCTGGATGTAAAGATTCATCTTTTCTTTCTCTTTTTCTCTTGGGACAAGGCAAACAAGCTTAGTGATCATACAATATATTTTCCTCTTTGAGTGATAACTGATAACTGTTGATAGCATACTGTGACCTGCAGAAAGAAAGCTTAGTAAAAGCAGAGCCAAAAATCAACTTCCGCATTCATCTTTTTCTTTTATGTTATTCTGTTTCTTTTTAACCTATAGTGTCTCAGAAATAAGTCTACATTTATTTTTCTTTTTTAATCTTTTCTCTGTGGAAACTACTAATTGTATGTATATGATTGTGTCATAGGCAAAACGAGATTTTGGCTTCTCAACATGGTTGAGGCAGATTATAAATTGTTATAAAACTTCTGCTATGTTTGATCTTGATGAGAATAAGCAGCTTAGAACGGAGAGAAGGAATTGGTGATGCCACAAAGGGCTTCGGTAATTTACATTTGAAGTATATTATTTACAATACACAATACTCAGACAAAAATAGTCCTGCACAGGAAGCGAGGTATATGGTATTCAAACAAAAATATTCCTTCACAAGAAGCAAGGTATTGTAATATAGCTTAAAAAACCCCTCGATCAACTTCAAAAATATTGTATTCCTTCTACACCTCCCACATATCCCATGTTACTCAGGTTTCCAGGTTGGGCTTTTAGCCACTATATTTTCGCCTTCTAAGGTACCTGCCTCGCCTAACAGCAGAAGGCACTTGTTGCATAGTTTTGCACGCTATAACTTGAACAAGGCCATCAAACCTGAAGATATCTAGTTCTGAACAACCAGAATATATATTGCACATAAAACCTATAAAATATAGAGAACTAAATAGCAGCCACGTAAACCATACATTACCTAGGGCATACCCAACTGCATAGTGTATCATGGAAAAATACCACCACAGACATAATGTGGCCAATTATGATGGAATTTTCCTATATTTTCTCTCTTTTGAAGAAACTAACTGAAATCCATACTACATCCAGGTCTCTGGTAATAATTATACAAATATACATCAACAATCTATACAAAATTACAATAATTCCTCCACAAGGCCTACCCATCAAGGCTTCAAAGAAAAATGCCCATGAGGCATAAGATTTGGTACTCTTGAATGAAATCGGATCACCACCACTCCAGCAAGTTAGCCAAGAAAAAAAGATGCAACTGTACCAGGAGCCTCAGTGATTTGAGCTGCTTCTGCAATTCTAAGGGCCATAATAGCTTTATAAGCAGCTAAGTTGGCATTTTCCATGAGCATCTGCGCTCTTTGACGCTTTATAACAGATAATCCTTCAGATCTGTCTGCAGCAGCTTTTGCTTCTTGAACTTTTTGTGAGTTATTTTGTAGTCCCAAGGCATCTCGTTCAGCAACCATTGCTGTAAAATGCAAATTCACAATTAATAGAAGATAAAACAAAACAATGAACAAGATTTCATAATGAAGTTAGCACTTAATCAGATACATTAGGGCCATAAACTTCTTCAACCAAAACTAAGTTATAAATAAATAATAACAACATATTCTAACATTTGCTAGACAGCCAAACTTCACAAGCACTTGAAAAAATATACTCCAGTCATCTCAGACCCCAATCATCAATACAATATAACAAAAAGTAAAGCCTAAATGAGAATGATTTTTTACTCGCCTACTATGTTGATTAAACTTAAACAAGTCTATTGAGTTAAACACTTACTCAAAATGTGCGAACGCTAATGCATAGTACGTTCAATCACAGAGTTCCAGTAAATTAATAAAACAAATAGGACGCTGATACAATTATAACTTAAGGAACTCCAAGTTACCCAGGACAAGTACCTTGCAAGAAAGTTCGCTGTTTGCCTCTCCCATCATGGCTTGCCTGTCGTTTGAATGATCTTTTCTTCCGCAAAACAGACTTTGGGATCACTTGAGTCCGTCTTGGCTGATAAAGCTGCAAAATAAGATAATTTTTTATTATTTAAGGAAACTCATGGATCAGTGAGTAAAACCAATTCCTAGGTGTTTCAGTAATATATCTATAAAGAAGCACATCCATTTTACCTGGAAAGTCCTTATTAGTGCTGCACGTTTCTGTTTCCGCTTTTTAATCCAATAATTATAAATAGCTTCTACAACTTCCTTTCTTTCCAGATGCATACAAAAATCATACAATGCTTGCGGTTCAGAATAGTCAGCTGGATTGCAATGAAGACCTTTTTCAAGTGCGTCGATTACCAACTCAAAACGTTCTGTTGTGATAGGTCGTCGAAGCTCCCTGTCTGCGTATAACTCATCATTGAATTTCTTCAGCCACTTTTCATCATCTGAGTCCATGTCATAGTTGGCACTCTTCTTCACCAAAGCCCTGGTTAGCTCGTCATCTTCCACAGTAATGTATGAATTGGGCCTTGCATATGGTTTATAATTGCTATCAACAGGGATGGGTACTTCTTGAACCCCAGGAACAGGAATAACACTAGCTGCAGGGGCCCGCACATTCCGCTCAGAGCATTCCTTATAAAGATCCTTGAAAATCAACCAGTCTTGTTTATTAGGAAACTCAAGCTTCCAACCACCACCAGCCGCCCATACTATGGCATGAGTGATGCGGTTACAGGAATACGGCTTCATGACTTTTTGTGCAGTCAGGCTGTATCGCTTCATCCCATCCTTCTTAATAGCAAGAGACCATCGTTCTGAGGTAGAGAGTTCCAAAGTGATGATAACTCCTACTTCCCTGTAACACTTGTCTTGTTCAATAATTAACAAGTTAGCAGCACAGCTAGCAAAACACATATCCTGTGTCGACAGCCCCAGGTGTTTTGGCTCTTTGATGTTTTCAGTTAAACTCCTCTTATCCAAACTCCTGAGTGCACAACTAGGTGCTGCAGGAAGGGCTTGGATGCCGTGATGTTTGATCCTGAAAAAATCTGAACCCAAAGCTTCACTAGCTTTTTGAGCTCTAACTGCTGAAGGTGGTCTACCCCTCTTCCTCCTACAAGAACTCCTCCTTTTCTGGATATTATGTCTGCTTTTCATAATTCGAATAGAAGATTTAGTTAAACCAACAGCTGAGTGTGACAGCTCCCTCCTCCTTGAATCATCATTATGAATTGCTACCACATCAATATAAGATATATCTCCCTCAGGAGAAACTTGAGATGCAGCTCCAGCGCAGTGAGAGTGATCTCTACCAGAACGAACTACAAATGGGGATTTCTCAGCATAATCCATCACATCCGTCACTTCCTCATCTTCCTCATTGGAATCCAATGAATGTGCTATAGGCAATCGAGCCCAATGCATGGATCTAAGATGCATATTCGTATGCATATGCATAAAGCATAATGGAATTGCAGGAAAATCCACAGCAAACATTGGTATCAAAGACCTGGATCCCAAAATTATGCAAAGACCAGGTTTCCTGGCAGTACTAGAATCCTGTAACAGGAAGAAACATAGATATCATATTATACAATAAAGCAATCAAACAGAACACACAAAGTAATTGCAGGATGATTGTGGATTGGCATCTCAAGACTTCACCACCCATCTAATACTTCGTTTTTCTTTTATTATTATCTAACAGCACTGACAAGGTAGAGGATAGTAAAAATTCACCTGAAGAAAAAGCACACCACCTGAGGAATAAGCAGCAAATATTGGTTCCACAAGCACAAATGCAGACAACTGCCTTATTCCGATTCTAACCCTTGTCATGTAGCTCAGCACAGAAAACAAGAAACAAGAAATCCAATGCCTACTATCATAAGAAGAATCAATAGCAACAACAGCAAGCAGAGGAAAGCTGTTGAAAGAATGCATAAAGTTTGCACATATCTCCGAGGGTTCAGCAACTCTATATTTTTTCCTCCACTGCCTCCTAACAAACTTCTTCCCAAACCTTTTATACTCTGAAAGGCTAGCACTTGCCAACTCCACCCTCTTTCTTTTCCTCCTATACACAACTCCACACATGCTGTCCATATTTCTCACTTCCACTGGACCTTCCAGTGCACTTCCTTCAATTTTAGGTTCCACATCGATGTCCAGTACAGCTCGATTTTCATTTTCCTGCCACACATCCTTGAAGTTATCACCACCATCTCCTCCTCCATTTGCAGAGTTGCCTGGATGTTCAATCCACTCATTTCCCCCATTAGCCGCCCTTTTGTTCTTCCCATCTTCACGCGGTTCAGTCCACATCCGCCTCCCTGATCGCAAAACTCTAGCCCCAAAGACCCTTGTACTCCTTCTCATTCCAACTGAAGGCATTGTTTTCTCTTTTTCCTATGAGGCAAAGTCCCCAAATTAATTTAATTAATTTTCTTCTTCGACTTTGTACTGGAAAAACCTTGAAAGACCAAAAATTCTCTGAGAATTATCAGCACCAGTTCCTCCTTTCAAAACGCATTACATGGTTCAAATATAGAGCAGTGCTCGGTAACCAAGGATGAAAATAGCAACCCAGTTGAACTCATTTTTGGACTCAACAAATCAGAAGCAAAACTCAATCCGGACCGAGAATTGAGCCAATCAAGACTTGGACTTGCCCTACGGTTTGGCAGACCAAAAAGCCTTTCTTTGATCAAGAGCTAACACCACTGCTTATTTCATGCTCCTACCAAACGAAACCAGGACCTTTAGAAGCCAAATCCAAACATCGACCTCTTCAAATTCATTTCCCCGGCCTTCGAACTCAGCCAAAACGACGCGAAATTAGCATTCTTCCAATCACACAAGCAAAATCCACCTTCTTCACACCACTCCCAGACAACAAAACGGTCCCAACTCAGTTGAGTCGGATCAACTCGTCGGCTCAAAGCCACCACATGCCCCAGATATTTTAAAGAAATTAATGGTGCTCACGTTAAAACGGTGGCTGCGGGAGTCGGTACAGATTCTAGGGTTTATGAGTTGCAAAGACGGTGACTGATAACTACTAGTCCCCTACTACTACCAAGCCAGAGAGCTGAGAACCGTTGGATTAAAACCATGGAGAGCTGAGATATCAGGGATTCGATGACTCCCGCGGTTAGTTCAAGGGTGTGGGGTCCCCCAGACTTCTCAGTTTCATGTCTGTGCGTGAATGAGCGAGAGTGAGAAGTGCATATTTGGGCCTTATGATATTTGATTCCTAAATCTTAAAATGGCAATTTTTTGAACTTAATTTTTCATATTTGGGCCTTATGATATATGATGCATAACGTGTTATAATAATAATAATAATAATAATAATTAAGGAGATCTAGTTATTTTATTGAACACAAACACTTATTTTTTATGAGTTTAAACTACGTAACGTATAAAACGAAAATTATTTGAAAGGATTTGTTTGTTATCTTGGACTGAACATTATTATTTGATAAAATAAAATTCATAAAATCAATCCTAATACGTGTGTTATGTTAACCTCTAAAAAATTGTCCAACTATCTTGAAAAATAAAAAGGAATATTTACCTCTTTGTCGCTTAATTACCATGCTAAATCATGAAAAATGTATGTTTAAATAATATTAATAAAATTGAAAAAATGATGGTAAGGTCGGATCCTTTTTATGGACTTTGTCTAATGCTATAACATTAGATAACATCACATGCATTGTTTTTTCAATAAAAAAATAGCAAAGCTATATATGAAACTAATACGAAATAAAGCGACATTTATAGTGGGGTTACTTGGTGTGAGGGCAAAGAACTAGCGCCACATGATTTAAATGGGTGGAAATGGCAACTGCAGCAGAGCCTTTAGGTTTGTATGGTAAAGTGTTTTTTAATATCCCATAATATTGTGAGATGCATCATTGTGATATATGAACATATGCTTCATAGTCTCACAATATTTGGATGATTCATCATCCAACCAATTTATATCCTTAATATTGGTCAAGCCAATTCATACAATTAGTTACACTTATATATCTTGATGTCTTTGCACCATTATTAATATTATTATTCGAATATTGAAAATAAAAATAAATATTAAGTTTCACAAATATAGTTTTAAATGGGAAGTTGTCATTTTTCAATTTGATTGTGATAATGCCTGTTTGGTAGGAAGTATTCAAGTGCTGAAAAATATTAGAGTCGAATATGAGGAATTCGATCGATTTTTCAAGTTCAACTTGCAAAACAAGACATACATAAAAAGGTTGTTAAGATGACTCTCAACTAATATGTGGAAAATGGGTCAAATTGATTGGTTTGCCTCAACCAATTGTAAATCACATATCCCTTTCATGGGGTTAGATAAGTCTTTTGGAATGAGCTAATAAATTTGCGCCTAGCCACTTGAGCAGTACTTTCAGCTGCCTTAAGGATGCAAGAGGTGGAGGACAACGAACCAGACAACTATTTTTTCTCAATATATGCAAAGAAAAAATATATAGCAAGCAAAAAGAATCTAAAGAACAAACAAATGTATGCCTTAATTTACATAAATTTATATCCCAATATTAAAAAATCACAACATATCCTAGGAAACGAATGTAAAATATTTACAAATTTAGATGCCTGTATTGAAAAATTCCAACATATTATGAGAGTTTGATGAAAGATTATTCTTCTTGAAAAGTAAAGACAAACATAATCAAGTTCAGTAGAAAAAAAATATTGATATGTTGAAGCCACGTTATTAAGACATTTGAATATCATCTACAATTGATTTAGTAGTGATCATTTTATTTATAAATTATAATTATAAAAATTAAATAGATAATAATAAAACAAGCTCATATAAAAACATACTAAATTCAATTTAGGATATTAATGTTTTATTAAAAAGTAGGACACTTGAATAAAATAAAATTGTTTTCAACACCGCACTATATAATCACTTAAGAATCTATTGAGGCCAAAAAGAACAAACATAAAGTGAATTAGTTTAATAGAATTTTTAATGCTGCTACAAAAACATAACAAGAAGTTTTAACTCATTGGATTTGCATTAAAATTTTCAAAATACATCAATTAATTTAGTACGAAGTATAAGTTACTTTATATCAATCCTTTATTTGAGCATGATACTTCGAAATATTACATTAAATATGTTATTTTTTCTAATTTAATATTATACATACTTTGAGCGATAGTGATTGCACATATTTTAAGTGATGGAAGTCCATAATTATTTGGATGTTTTAATTATATTCCATATTATCTGTAGAGTGTTTCGTCCTAAAATGAGTAGTTTTGATATCAGATTGGAGTAATAATAATGAGCCGCCATATCACTTAAAGCACGTGTGATGTTAAATTGGATAAAATAATATATTCAACCTATTATTTCAAAAAAAAAAAAATGTTCGAAGCAACTTAAATAATATATTATAGTTATTATGGATGACTATTAAAAATTAGATTAACAAAATATTCAATTAATAAACTTCAAAAAAATGTAGAAGAATAATAAGTGATTATTTAAATTAATTAATTTAATTTGAATATTACAAGGAAAGATTGTAACGAAGATGGGACATAATAATATTAAATAAAGCGTTTAGGTTTTGTGGTTAGGAAAAAATTAAATCCTTTTAACCGCCACCTGCGGTTCTCAAAATTTGGGTGATACGGCATCGTGTCGATTTCCCCAATCCCATCTTCTGCTAAAACCCCACTGCCAAGTACAAGTAACAAATGGAGGTATTTCTATGTTTTAGCACTAAATTTTGATTCGGAAAATAGCTCAAGAAATGGTTGAAGAAAAGGAAAAAGACGAGAATGAGGAAGAAATTGAGAATGTGGGGAATGAATCTTCCGATGGTTCTCTGGAGGATGATAATGAGGAAGAAGATGAAGTGGAAGAATTTCATCCTGAGGTGTATTTTCATACTCGTTTTGATCAGGGTTTCGCCTTCTTTGTTTTTGTTTTCTAATTTTGAGTTTATTCTTATGGTTGAAAAATACGGAGATGTTGTACGTTCTGCATGGAAGGTTATACATTCATCACCCATTTGATCAAATTCCGTTTGTTTTGTTTACAAATCTTTCCTTTCTATTAGAGCGTTTGTTATGTTGTCATCAAAGGTTGTACCTTTACCATCCTCTTGATCAATCTTAATTGTTTGTATTCTGAATTTTCTGTTTGAGTTTTTTTCCTTTATGTTATTTCACAAAAAAATAAATGCTCTGAAGTTTTTCACTGATATCATGTTCTTCCAGAAAATTGAAAAAAAATCCACACTGAAGAACTGTTGGAGGTGTAGTTTAGATCATGGAAATGGTGTACCCCCCTGCGGAAGTTATGTTGTGCCTATGCTAATCTTCCCTTTTCTAATGCAGTGTGCTTAAAAGTGTGTTGTTGTTTATTATTTCTTATAAAATGTGATTCAATGGATTTTGTATTTTCCTGTTTTGATAAAGTACAAAGTAGGAGTATTCTTAGCAATGGTTGTTTGACCAATATGAGCTTGAACCCTCCTTCGTAACTCCTGGAATTTCTTTGTAGTGGCTCCCTTCCATGCCTCAGCCGGACTCCCTCTTTCTACTCCATGATCTCATGCTCTTCTTTGTCCCCATTCAGACAGTCAAAAAGCTTGGAAGAATGAAAACCAACAAAACTGATAGTAGACGAGTCCTTATGAGAGCTCAACTTAGGGTGAATAAATTTCATACCGTTAAAGGACGAACGATGAAATCCTAAAGTTGAGAAGGATCTTGCTCCCACTTATTAACTCTTTCATTTACCTTCACTTTTTGCTCTATTGTTCTTTATGATTTTCAATTGGCCAGAATAACCTCGAGCTTTTATAGTATAATGACATGATGGAAGAGACAAAGTTCCAGGGACAAGATAAATAAAAGATGGATTGTTTGGTGTGAGTATTTCTGGTTCTATCAAAAGTGGAATTTGTATTACTTGGACTCTTTACTGTACATTAACCAACTCCTTAAAATGAAAGAGTGGGGGAGGGTGCTCTTAACAATTCAATAATGAAAGAAAGGAAATCTACGCATTGTAGACAACACAAATATTAAAGAAAGAGGTAATTAGAGGATTCAAGAGGACCATAATGTATGGGTTGAATGAAGATGGAATTAGGATAGGGCATCATTTGGATTAGTTTGGGTCAATATCGAATTATTGCCTCATGCCTATCTTGTATTTTCTCCTTAATTTATGGTAGCTGGCTTGATTCAAATATCTATGCCGCTGCTTCCTCCCTAAATGAATAACAGATCCTCATCTCTGTGGTAGTATTCTCTTCTGAGTGGGTGATGTTGTGAACTCACTGTTTGGCTCGATCACTCTTCCAATACCTTTGTCGTTTTCCACGTTTCGAATGTACTATGTTGGAAAATCCTTATTAATCACTGCCCTTGGCATTAGTATGTGCAGTTTATGTTTAACTGTGTTAAGTATTTTTTACTGCCTTAATATTTGATGTTAGCTTTTACTTCCATACTCTCTTTAGTACTCGAGAAGAATGGTCCTCTCCTTTTCAATCTTGATAAGCTTTCTTCCATGCTTTCCCCCTCCTGCTGTGTCCATGTGCATATTCATGTTTTCAACTCATAATTTTACAGTTTTTGGTGCCACCCCCCTGCCCCCCAAAAACAAAATACCCGGCATGTAAATTTTCATTCTTACATGTTGGCAGGAACCCTTGACTGAGGAGGAGATAGAAGAGCTCATCTCTGAGCTTTTAGAAGTTGAGAGCAAAGTAAAAACTTTTGACCTTTCTTGCTCTAAAGAAAGTGACAGTAGTCCTTTAATTTAGTCGCAGATTTAATTATTTCAGGCTGCGGAAGCTCAAGAGGTTCTGGAAGAGGAATCCCTAGTCAAAGTAGAAGCTGATGTTAGGAAGGAATTGGCTCAATCTCTCTCTGGAGATGAAGTAAGTTATTTCTTATCTATAAGTTTGTTTTATATGCTTTTCTATTTGTTATCCTTCTATTTTGAATCATTTTGGTGGTTGGATAGCTGGATAAGGCTGTTGCGGAAGAGATGGCAACATTCAAGGAAGAGTGGGAAGTGGAGCTTGACGAGCTTGAGACTGAGAGTGCTAATTTATTGGTATAATCTTTGAATTTGTTTTATGCATATCAAAGTAAGAAGTAGTCATATCATAATCTTTTTTCATCCAATTCAGACAATTGACTTATTTGGTTGCTGAAAGAAGGGATCTCTTATCTAGGATATGCACTCATTTGTAATCCATGCTTAAACATGTTTGAGAGGACCTCATTTTAACTGACTTCGCTCTTTTGTTTTTGTGTGAAGATTTTCATAGATAATACTAATCATCGCATTCATAATACAATGGAATCAATACATAGGTTAAATTTCTGCTTCCTGATAATTTTCTGCTTTAGCAGTGATGCTGTTTTTTCTGTTTGTCATTTGTCTTGTGCAGGAGCAACTTGATGGTGCTGGTGTTGATATTTCCAGTCTCTATAAGTGGATTGAAAGGCAAGCTCCTAATGGTTGCTGCACTGAAGCATGGAAAAATAGGACTCACTGGGTTGGAACTCAAGTGCCTGTTGAAGCTACTGAATCAGTTGCAAAAGCTGAAGATTATCTCCAGATCCACAGGCCTGTGAGAAGGTTCATTCTAAGCCTTTTTGACAAGTTAATATACTCATGGGATAGTTTTGCATTCTAAATTTGGAATCTTCTTTGTAGGGCAGGCGGCACGGCAAAATCTTGGAAGAGGGTGCCAGTGGTTTCCTGGGAAAAAAAGTTGTGACTGGTGAAAGCAGTGCTGTAAATGATGGTGTGAATATGGATTGGGATTCTTTTAGCAAAATGTGCTCTGATAAGTCATCTTTGGAGGATATCACTTTCGGCAGCAAGCACTGGGCTTCTGTGTATTTGGCCAGCACCCCACATCAAGCCGCTGAACTGGGTCTGAAGTTTCCGGGAGTTGATGAGGTGAAATGTTTTGGAGTTGTTTCATTATACATCTTCAGTCATACCTGAACATTACCCAAAGGCTGCCTGGTCATATATCACTTTTCATCTGCTAACTGAACCCGAATAACTATGGTTCTGAGTTTTCTTGATATCTGCCTGATTAGAGGAGGAACTGCTCTCATTTTCAAGTTGCTCTATGATGAATGCTTTAAGTTTCATTCTTCCTTATTCTTGTTCTTCCTGCTTAATATGAATAACTCCCACTTGAAACCTCCTGATGTCATAGTAGCGGCGGAGACTCAAGCAGAGAGAAAAAATCTACTTGGATGAAGATTCTTATAATTATATTAGTTGAATGCCTCCTTAAATTAGGTCTACTTAGACATCATTTTCTGGCATTTGTTAAGCCATTCCAAATTAGTCAAAAGAGAGTTTGAGGTTCTGCAATATAGGTAGTTTAAGATTTCAGGGGAACTGCCAGAAAGGTGAGAATATTGTTTGAGGCAGAGGATCTGGGTCTTGAAACAGCCCACATGACCTCATCAATGTTTTTGAGTTGTTGGAAGTTTACCAAGATCATTAAAACCTAAGAAAGTATGTACCACATGGTCAGGTGGAGGAGATTGATGATGTTGATGGCACTTCAAGTGATCCATTTGTTGCCGATGCTATAGCAAATGAAGGAGACCTGAATCTTACTGAAGAACAGAAAAGAAACTTTAGAAAGGTCAGTGAGTTGTATTTCTGCCACAATTTGTTCTGTTGCTACCTGAGGCCTTTTAATTGATAGCAATAACCTGAAAAACGTCATTTCTTTTTTATCCATCTCAGTTAGAAATGTCTAGATGCAGCAAACTGTGAATCATCCATTGCATTTCTTTTTCATGTTTGAGAAGTCAGTCTCATCAATTTTGATTATCAATATACCACTCAGTCTTGCCCCGTAGATTACATGGGACATTCACTGAATTAGAGTGTGAGCTGATGTTGTATGAGTTTTTCTTTAATTTTTATGATATTAATGAATTATTGTAAAATGCTTGGTGTGTTTTGGCACTCTTGTAATTTATATGTAGGGCTCACCCCTGTTTCTGTTCTTTTGATTTATATCTGTTTGTTGACAGGTTAAAGAAGAAGATGATGCAAATGTGGATCGCAAGCTTCACATTCGTTTGAAGCGAAGGAGATGCAGGAGGCAACCCAAAGAGGTTTAGTTCAAAGCTTTCAGCTGTTTAGGTTCCTCATTTGTTTTAATTTAGTTTATTACACTATCTATTTCCAAGTCTTTACCATGATTTGGTGAAAGGATGCTTCAAGTACGGGATTTTTTATTTTCTTTAAAGTGCCTGCATAATTATGCTGCTGTGATTCAACTGAGCTAAGTTAAGAATAGCCTAGCCAAACTGAATAAGTGGGAAAGGTTGACTAGAATAATGTGTTATGATTGAGTTTCGTTTATCTGCATCTTGATATTTGTGCAGTTTGTAGATTTATGAAGTTGAAATGACATTTTTTGAGTTTGGATATTAACCCTTCCTCTTAATCAAAGCTCCATTTAAAGTATCTAGATTATTTTGGAGACCCTAGAAGGGAAATCATGAAAGGATATATAGTTCTCCTTTACATTGGTTGAAATATGTCTCTAATTGAATGTCCAAAGTTATAATCAAGTTAGGTACAACCAAAGGAATTGATTTCCACATTGTATCCCAGCTAGCACAAGCTTACACAGTCAAGCTGATACTGAGGTGGTTTCTTCTCGACCATGCTTGGCAAGAGGAGAGATTTTTTTAAGTTTGAATAAATAGATGTGACATAAGAATGCTAAACCTTGAAAATCATGCAGTTATATACCTTTTGGTTAACATATTTTTCCTTTTCTGACTTTTCCTTTGCTGACTCTGTATGCTAATACATAATTGTGTATGATTTGCAGCTTATGTTCATGGGCTGCATAACATTCTTGTGCACTTAATGGCAAATGTTTACGTATTAAAAAATCATTCATAATGGCTCGAATGTGCACTTTTTACAAGCTGATGGTCTATAATTAATTAGATGTTTTGCTGGCAGATGTGTTAATGATCATATTGTTGGATAAACCTTTATTGACCTTGTTTTATCCCATGAAACAGAGGTAAACATTATAAATAATTGTTGGGTATGCCATTGTGAAGTTTGGCTACAAATGTGGTTGGATTTATTCTAAGTCTGAATCATCCGAATTCATCCTACTCCGCACCAGTCTAAGCGTGTGTTGATGTAGTGTTCACAGATCTCTCTGAATATTTCTCTTCAATTATTCCTTTACTGGATTAGTAGTCTTGAAATGTGATTTATAAATTTAATTCACTTATCACAAAAGTTCTTTTCACGAGTAACTTGAAATTATGGTTTCTTGATCGTGAAATTTTTAGTAGCATGTTTTCCTATCATAAAGATATTCTCTATGAAGTAAGGCATATAGAAGGTAACAATGTACAGTTAGATACTAAGTTATACATCACCAGCTGGTGCTTTTTAAAACATAATCTAATAGGACAGAACTGTTGTATATATATTCACACCAATTGAAATATATTTTCTGCTTTGTTTCTTCTTCATTTTCCTCGCATTACAGAATTAGAAGGATTTAAAAATCATTAATATTTATTCTACGCTGTTTCTTCAGCATAGGTATTATACATCATAGCCAAATCATTAAAGTTCAGATTAAAGAATCTACTAAAAGATTACTTATCCTCAGCACTAAGTTTCTAATGCACAGTAAACAGCAACTTCTTTTAGAAGTAAAAGCCATTTTGGTATCGGAGTCTTGTTATGAATGTCAAATAGGTTCTTGAATTTTGACAAGTTTTTAACAATGCCGGAGTTTCACCATAAATATTTAATTGATACATATTGAATGAAGCCAATTTAATTTTTAATCTAAATTTCTTATGATAACATATATTCCATTTTAATGTATTCACATCTAATTCTCCTCACACTTTTGCATTCATTTGATTAAATTAAATATTATCATATCAATAACATATATTTGAAATTGTCTAATAATATACCTCCATATAGGAGATTTAAAAAGATTTTGACAAAGAAAAATATGTTGAAATAAAGATATGTAGTTTCATACTAAAATGTATTTTCTGAGACTTGAAATTTTATTTGCAAAAGCCATATTAAATATTTGTTTAATGTGAAAGTTGTTGCTTTCAATGTGAAAATTTTTTCAGTCTTTGTGTTGTAACTTTTTTGGACTGCTCATATTGTTGTGGGTCTTAAAAAACAAAGCCTGGAGAAAAGGTTGATGGAAGCAAAACCAAGATTCCTTCTGTCCTTTTTTTCTAAATATTATAATCTCAACTTTAAAAAGTTAAATCTAAAATTTCATGTCATAAATTTAGTTTCAAAGTTAGTACTCCCATTGAATGCATTTTATTGTTAATTAAATATGATTTTTTATAATTTTTTATTAGAAAAGTTGTTTATTGTTACTCAATCTTTTCTTTATACTATATTCATGATAAAATTCTTCTAACCAATAAAATATATCATAAAATGTTAAATATTGAAATTAAATCGGGGTTGGATATCCATCTTTGTGAAAAGTTAGAGGATCAGAACCAATATGTACCAATTTGATATTTATGGCAAAACTCAAGTATCACTATTGCATAATAATATCGATGTACTAAATTGAGATTAATGGTGAAACTCGGTTGCTCTAGCTTTTAGTAAGACCTTAGCTGTTTTGGTTATGTCATCATTAACTTGTTTTCATTTAGCATCAAAGCTCTTCTACCGAACCTTTCCATTTTCATTCTCATATAAATTCGTGTTTGTTTTTTCCCTAGAATCATAATAGGAATAGGATAATTGGTGAAAGAAAATATCATGAATTCGCAAATGTGCAAAGTGATCAATTTTAGACAACCATAAGTCTCTCGCACTTAGTCCTCCCTCCGCATGCCCATGACAAATGTTTTAACATTTCTTGAAGTTTGGAAATTTATTAAAGTGATTTCTTGAAATTTGGAAATTTGAAGTACTAATCATTACGGCAAAAAGAATACAAGCTATTTAATAGTTACTAGACGAATATAATAGATACATACCAAAGTTCAAGAAATTTTTGAGCTATATAAGTTCTTCTATAATAATAGAGATTAGTGAATCTCTATTTTGTTTTTGGTGCAGAGGGGTTGCAAGGGATATAGATTCATAATAACACATTATTTTCACCGAGGAAACCATCTAGTTGTTGGCATCTGGTTGGCCTAGTGCTATAGATGTGCTTAAAGCTCACACAACCCAGTTAGAGTTATGTTGATTTCATCAAAAAATTGTTAGGTCCAAGTAGCAGGTTATTAGGTTAGTAGCAATTTTTACTGATATTGTATCGGCACATGGCTCTTGATGAGCCACAGCATAGCTGATTAAAGCTGTGAATTGCTTTTTTTCAAGTTAGAGTTGCATATGCTTATTGGTCTATTCTTTGTTCATTTCACTCTGTCCATCTGAACGGCTATCTTTGTGTGAGTTTGTGTACTTATGTGAGTCTTGGTTTGAAATGTATCTGACTTGAATTGGATATAGTTATTACAATATACAAACACTTAAAGATGCATAGACCTAAAGATTCATGGATCTTGGTACTTTTCCTCTAGTTACATATGAATTCATGAACTCTTTTTTCTCTGTTTAGTGACTACAAAATTTTTATTCAATGGTTATAACTTGATTTCTGGATTGTTATAATTTGGTTAACCTCTTCAGCATATTATTGTTGGTTCACTAGATTTAATTTTATGAATGAGCATTAATTAGGTATCTTGATATGGGATTTCTATAAAAATTTAGAAAATTTAGCATCAAAATGTTTTGGATACCGAAATTTAAATAAATTGGTGTGTTGACCGCTTAAAATTAATGAGATCGAACTTTTAAGTCATGCAATCTGGAGCCACATATCATGAATCAACTAGGACATGAGTTAGGATGGCTATTAAAATTCAGACAATTTTAGTATCAAAATTTTTGGTTCCTGGAATTCAAAGGAATTGTCACCCTTACCTTAAAATTGATCTGATGGGACCTTTAAATCACGCAATCGAGAGCCAGATATTGTGAATTGACTTCTAATTGTAACACATTCATGCTTTGAATGGTAAATCCTGATTAGCAGGACGGATTATTACTTGAATTATTTTTCTTTCATTCTTGCCTCTCCATCACCCCCTCCCCCTATCGCACTTACTCTCTTTTTGGGTGTGGGCCCTTCAAATTAATGTAATGGGCTTTTAAATCACGCAATGCAGAGGCAGATATTATGAATTGACTGGTAATTATAGTGATTTATATTTGGAATGGAGCAATACTGACTGATTAGTAGGAAAGATAATTACTTGAATTCTTTTTCTTTCTGTCCTTTCTGTCTCTTTGTCCATTACTAATTCACATCCACGCTCTCTTTTCGGGTTGGTGTTCTCTGGTGAATGATTGGGAGGCTAAATAAAAGGTAAGTGTAACCGCTCATTTTTAATGCTGCCCACCTAGAAAACAAAATGGGAAAGCATATGGTGTATATAAGATGGTCTTATGTAGACTGAAGTTTTGTGCAATTGTGCTCAAGAACCCTAACTGATACGATATACATGTGTTTGTGATGAATATTTGTCCTGGAATTTAGGATTAAAGGATGGCTAATAAAGCAAGGTGATGTGTTTATTGAATTAAACCAGTGTGCTTGCTAGCTCTTGGAGAAGGTTCGCTCAAGAGGATGAAACCGGATCTGTCTTCTTGACCAAGTCAGTTTTGACTGTTATGCAAATTAGAATGGTAAGAGTATAAGGAACAAAAAAAAAAAAAGTTAGAGAAACATTCAAGGAACAACTATCGAACTTCTGCTTAGAGATGCAATCTGAATGCGGTTTAATATTAATTCATTAAACACACAGTTACTTCTCTGAGAAATTAAAATTCCTCTTTTCTTCTTATGCTGCTCTTAAATCTCAAATTATTTGTACGGTCTATCAGCTTGATCACTTTTTATGCAGAATTATGATATGATGGCCTTGGTGTTATGTCTTATTTCTATACGGTCCAAATTTATTGTATGTGGTCACAGTTCAAATTTGATATGTTTTAAGCATCTGCTCCTATCCCTTTCTTGGAGCTAGCACTTTCAGATGATTGGTATGGTTTTTTGGTTCTATTTTAATCAGGATGCTGTTCAAGGAGAACTTTCCTCAGTTGATGGGATGAGGGAATGCCAATTAGATGATTCCATGACTCATGAGGATGACACTGCTGAAGATGATATTGGAGATCAAGCACTAAATAATAATGTGCATAAGTTGTCCAGTGCAGTTGATGGAGAGAAGGCTAAGAGTGTCATTGATGCCTCTTTGATTGACAGCTCGGCTTCCCTGGACTTAGTTGAGTCAAGGGGGACCAAGCATTCAAGTGCATGTGATGAACTACATTCTGACAATAAGAAAAGCTGTACAATTACTATTGATAGTGATGACGAAGCTCTGGTTTCTGGGAATAGATTGTCACATATGGAGGCAGCCACAAAATCAGAAGGTCAAATAGTCTCCAGTTCAGAGTCTGATTCAGATGATTCAGATGCTGATGTTGGTGTCAACAACAGGTACGCTGGATTCGCAATCTATTTTCATGGTTTTGTTTTGAGTCCTTAGGAGATATGATATATAACAATGAAGAGGTTAGTTCTTACACATGATTATGGATCTGCAGCCCAATTATGTTAAAGTTTGAATTGCAATTATATATATAATTTCTACTTGATTAGTATTTCAAATTTAGGGTTTGTGCTAGTCATTTCTTTGTTGTTCTCAATTCTCTTACACACCTTTGGGTTGCCTGGAAAGTTTGTACACAGCAAATATTCAATTCAAATTTAGAATAAAAATTAAAAATTTACACAAGGCACGAAAGCCCTGCACACTGAAATGGCTTTTATTACATGATTTCCTTGCTGCTTCTGTATCTCTCATTAAACTATACATGTTCCTTGAAATTGAATTTCTGTCTGAAGTCTAGCATAATCCTTCAGTCCAATTGGATTATCCTTCCCTTTTTACTTTTTTTCTCCCTCCCAGCACTAGAAAAAGACGTAAAAAGAAAATTCGGAGGATCATTGATGATGCTGAATTGGGAGAAGAGACAAAGAAGAAAATTGCAATTGAGAAGGTAAAAGTTACTCCTGTATTCTATATCTAATTCCTCTTATCAACATGTCACCTGTAAAGTAATTTTACAGGAACGTCAAGAGCGGCTTAAATCTTTGGAGGCACGGTTTTCTACCAAGTCTGTTATGATGAGTTCTGTAGTCAGCAATGGGAATTCATTTGATGGTACTGGTATGGAAATGCTGGGCGATATTTCTGCAGGTTACATAATAAACGTGGTGAGAGAGGAAGGTGAAGAGGCAGTCAGGATTCCTCCAAGCATCTCTGCAAAATTAAAACTCCATCAGGTTGGCCTAATATTATCTTATTCTTTTATAATACTATTCATGTATGTGCGGTATTTGGATGTGACTTGAGATTCTCTGCATCGCTAAATATACTGGTGGAGATGTTCTTCCTTGTCTAACTCTTCTTCTTTACCTAGTTCTTATAATTGGAAAAGTTTCTTTCATATGTAATACATTTCACATGAGTCGAACCTTCCGGAAAGTTTTATGATCTTTGCAAAAATTTCTGTTTTTAGTTTTTGTGGTTAAGATTGGGTGCATAAACATACTTTGATTTTGATTTCTCTTAGCTATTGAAAATTGTGTATGCATGACTAATCAGATGTTGATATTACCTTGAATTGTGATTCAGTGGATCCTAATTTGGATTGATGGATTTTTTGTAAAATGGAAGACAATGTAATCTTGTATCTCTATTCCAACTTGGTTTCAGTTGCTGTAACTGTTTTTCTTATGTTCTTTGTCCTGGCATTGTTATTAACTTCATTCAGTAATGGTGTAAACATTAACTGTTTGATAATTCTAATTTCTTTTGCACTTCAGGTTGCAGGTATCCGGTTTTTGTGGGAGAATATTATTCAGTCTGTCCGGAAAGTAAGGTCTGGTGATAAAGGCCTTGGTTGCATACTGGCTCATACTATGGGGTTAGGTAAAACTTTTCAGGTAGCAATCCTAAACTAGATCAAATTATTCTTTCACTTCAAGTTTCTTGTCTATTCTATTCCATTCAATTGATGCAACCACCTACTTGATTTTCTCTTCAAAGGAATGCCTGGATGAAAGGTCTGATGATATGTATCATGCTTTTTCTGATTTGGTTATAAAATTCTACAGTATTTCTGTACCAGTGGGTTGACTCAAAACTTTGTAATTTCTTGATGTTTGTAATGCAATTTTCTTCCGGATTCTCTTTCTGTATTAGGATGCACTAGCCACTACATGCTCAGGATTTTTATTTGTTGTCTAGAATTTGAAATTTTGTTCATTTTATCTCACATTTAGATAACACAAAATATGTCAAAAATGATGTTTTTCTTAATATGTCAATTTGGTGCATGCAGGTCATTGCTTTTCTGTACACTGCAATGAGAACTGTGAGCTTAGGATTAAGAACTGCACTCATTGTGACACCAGTAAGTGTTCTACACAATTGGCGACATGAGTTTGTGAAATGGAGACCATCTGAGTTAAAGCCTCTTCGCATCTTCATGCTTGAAGATGTTCCAAGGTTTGTCTTTTTGTGTTGATTTTGTTTGATTAATGCAAATAATGCAACATTGCTAGTGATAATTGTAAAGTCTTCCTTTGGAGTTTATTTCAGAGCCTGAAAGGTCTCTAGATTTGGTTACCTTCTTAAAGCATTTTTCTTTAGTGTTTTTTAGTGTAGTTTTTGGAATTGTATTTTGCTGGTGTTCTCACATATTTTAAAATTTAGTTTGTTGTGCTTGAGTATTCCTGTTCAGTTCCATTTGAACCTTTTCTTTTCACATGACTACGTGCTTAACTTCGTGCTTTTAGGTGATGTAAGCCCCTAGAGCATAATATGAATCTCTTTCACAATGTTTTGTGGATATAATACTTCCTGGCTCTATTTATTCAGGGAGAAAAGGGTTGAATTGTTCATGAAGTGGAGAAATAAAGGTGGTGTCTTCTTAATTGGCTATTCTGCCTTCCGAAATTTGTCTCTTGGAAAGTATGTTAAGGACCGAGACATGGCTAGGGAGATCAGTCATGCACTTCAGGTGATTATCATTATTTGAAACTGAATCTGCCAGCAGAAAGCATATGGAAGACTGTTTGTGTTTTCTCTTATTCTCAATTACCATTTATTTTTCTTTTTCAATGAAACTGGATTATATATTCTGTTAATGTGGCTGACTCTGGAAAATACCAGCAGTTAATAGCTGGATGTTTTCTCAATTATATTGTCCGGTTACCTCAAAAAATAAAAGTTTTGCTCCCAACTGTGTGGCCTACCTCAGTGATGCTTGTTGCTAAATATAAAATATGACTTTAGATGCTTAGAAATAATTTGAGAAAAATTAGATACTAAAAAATTTGACTATAACCATGCCATCCTAATCTTTTGAGCATTAATCCTAAGGTTCTTATCCTATTTTATCCTGAACCTGAAGTAAAATTGGGCCTGATTGCCAGATTGTTTTGAATGCTTATTAATGTACTATGAAGTTAAGCTACCTAAAATAGGGGCTTTGACTCTTTATGAGGGTCATTGTTAAGGCCTTTTCTGAGCTACTGGAAATTGTTGTAGATCTACACCCCTGGCAAATTATGAAATGGTATGGTTATTATGAATTGACACACTCCCTATGTGGAGCAGTATGACCTAAATGTTGATCACCCTTCATCCATGGTTTCAGTTACAGAACATATTCATGGAAAATCTCATAATGTTGTGTGCTCCTCGTAATTGTACCAATGAAGTAATCTTCTGAAGCTACCTTGAGTCCATCTCATATTTTCTCCCTTTTAGCCAATCTGGATCACAGTGTGGTTTGTATTGGAGCAGTTCAAATAATAGGTAGCATTAAGCCTTATGTTATTGTTCTGTGTCTGATGCAACTTCTGGCTATCGTTCTGTGTCTGATGCAACTTCTGGCTATCTTTAAGTTGAAGGGCTTTGGATTCTCATTGATAATGAGCTCTGTGGTCTTCTCTAACTTTGCATGCTTTATGGGCTACCTTCCTATTACCAACAATTTGCCTAATGTGGTATTACTGCTGTCTCAAGGCATTCTGCTAATTTGTCGTTTCAAGCACTGTTGTCAAAAGTTTAGGAGAAATAGGAGAAATCATCATCATTACGCTTAGTCAGTCTACTTTTTTCTTGATATTAACAATCTAAATGTTTTTGTAGTAGGATACCATTTTCTAGCACACAAATTGACTAAAGTTCCACAACAGTGGACTCCAAATTTGAGTTTTTGACTTGTGATGCATTTTCTTTCTTTTTACACCTTATTCGATATGAGTGACTGAATTTCCTTATTCCACTGTTATTATTTGTTGGCTGGTGCTTATATGCTTAAAATGACAGTCTGTTTTTGTTGGCAGGATGGACCTGATATCCTAGTCTGTGATGAAGCCCACATTATTAAGAATACTAGGGCTGATACAACCCAGGCATTGAAACAAGTGAAGTGCCAGAGAAGGATTGCTTTAACTGGATCGCCTCTGCAGAACAATCTGATGGAGTACTATTGTGTATGACTTTCAAAACATTTTGGATTTGATGTAGTATGTTAATCCACTATCCGATCATGTTGACTTTTATCTGATGCAGATGGTTGATTTTGTTAGAGAAGGATTTCTTGGTAGCAGCCATGAGTTTAGGAATCGGCAAGAATATTAAACTTTTATCCTTTTGAAACTCTCCTTTTAGCCTTCATCCTACCTAATCACTCTTTTGCTGATTTGCAGTTTCCAAAATCCAATAGAAAATGGTCAGCATACGAATTCTACTGCAGAAGATGTGAAGATAATGAATCAAAGATCTCATATTCTGTATGAACAGTTAAAAGGATTTGTTCAGAGGATGGACATGAATGTGGTTAAAAAAGATTTACCGCCCAAAACTGTATTCGTTATCTCAGTGAAGTTATCTCCATTACAGAGAAAACTGTATAAGAGATTCCTTGATGTTCATGGTTTCACAAAGGACAAGGTCTCTGGTGAAAAGATAATTAAAAGATCATTTTTTGCGGGTTACCAGGCCTTAGCTCAGGTATGCTTTTCCTTTGCTTATTTACTGGCCTCCAATTTCCTAATTCTTTTATATGCGTGTGGGTTTTTCTTTTCAAAATGAGACAACAATTAAATAGGCTTCTAAATATAGGCACAAGTTGAAACCTGACTAATTTGCTTGAAAATGTTGATCAGTTTTCCTGGCCCATATACACGTATGCCTGCAATTGTTGAATTGTATTGCTGAATGAATTTGTTTAGATACAGAATATAGAGGCTAAAGTATATTAAAGTGCAATATAACTTGATTCAAAATAACAAAGATTTGTTGATTCATTGATCAAGAGCTGCTATATTTATCCTCTTTTGCCCTCATTCTGTCAATCATCGTGTCAACAGTTGAACCCCAAAGATTTAAAACCTTTCGCATTATCTCATGCAGTGTAAAGTCAAGTTGAACTGTCTTTATAGGTTTACCACCAATTTTGGTCCATTAAATATCTAGTGGCATTTGTTAATGCGCCTAAAACCATCTGTATCAATTATCCTGCAGTTTATATTTGATGGAGACCACTTCTAGGCAATTCAGCAAAATGCGCAGTTCTTAATCTTTTCTTTTCTCCTTTTTTTGGGTTTCTGGAATTCATAAATTCTTATTTTGCCCACAGTGACCATTCAGCCCAATGTGACATTGCTGCTCATAGAGCATTCTGTAACTAATTTCCTTTTCCAACATGAAGATTTCACTTTGTTACCAAAACCCAAGGGAACTATTCAACTTAATCAATCTGTCCTTTTAGAAACACTATTTTCAATATCTTCTTCCATATGAATACCAAAAGCATCCACATTTGGGTACGCCATGAGCTTGAATTCTTGCCTCCTCATTGACTAAAATAGTAAAATTGCACCCTGTACTTAGCTTTACTCTAATTAATTTCAAATCCTTTCAGTAACATTGGGATTGAGCACTCTTGGTGTGATCTTAGTCTAGGTAGAAGTACCTGTAGCAACGTAGCACAGTGAATCCAATGCATGTTTTGGAATTAACAAATATTTCAAATTATGAGGGTAGAAATGCATCAACAGGTGCTCTTTGTTTCATATTTTTCATCTTATAGAATATCATACAATTTAAAACATTCTTGAGCTGTAGAAGTTTAGAATGTGAATGTTTCTTGGAGCATGCCAAGATGCTTGATCATATTTTTAATTCATATTGAAAGAGTTCTTGGTATAGGTAAACTAGAATTTAGTGTAGTGCTGATACCTTGAAAATTCAAAAATTATTAACTAATTTTATGTCTGCAGATTTTTATTCTTTTGTGAAATTTTCCATTTTTTGCATCCCATTCTCATTTCTTTCCGAGCATGTCATGTTAGTACGTGTGTTTTTCCAAAAGGAGTTAATTAATACCCAGTTGATGTCTTTGCTCCATCACCATTGAAGTTATAGAACTATTTTAGATTTGAAGAGTTGCAACTGCCATCGTGTTTTACTTTTTTTCATGATGAATGCAATTCATTGATCTTTCTGTTTTTGAGGAGTATAAGTTAAAAATATTACATGTTGTTCTCTGTAGATATGGAACCATCCTGGAATTTTACAACTGAGGAAAGAAAACAAAGACTCCGCTAAACGTGAAGATGTAGAAAATTGTCTTGCAGATGACAGTTCAAGCGATGAAAATTTTGAGTACAATATGATCTCTGGAGGTACTAGCATTTTTTTTAGTGCAACAACTGATCTAGATTGAATATGGTTAATTAATTGGTTTATTTGTTTCTTTAGCATATTCTAGAAAATCATAATTCAATTTTACCCTTTCTCTTTATAATCTATGCTGGAAAGTGGTCTGCATCTTTTCCTGTAGTGTCTAAGCAATGCTGAAAAGTTTCTGCAGTGCTGCCCTAATGACATGGCTGAATTCCTGTATATTCTTGTGCCTGTGTTTTCAATAATCCTATATTCTGCTTTATTCAATTGTCTTCCACCCTACTGCTTGCAGAGAAGCTGGGCAATCCTCACAAAAAAAATGATAATGGATTTCTTCATGAGGTGCGTAAACTTCCTTCTCTATGCCCCTCGCTGACTAAATAATTGTCATTTACTTGATATTATAATGTTGCAGACTCATCTAATATGTTTCTTGCTAAGTAATCTTTTATTCATGCTTTTTAAGTATTCCTAATTCAGTTCCATGCTTGTAAGTAGTCTTAAGTCTGTTCTAATGCAATCTCCAAATTTTGATAGGTTCATATTTCTTTAATGCCTTCTGGCAGGATTTTTGACCAAATTGTCTCTTGCATCAATTTGCTACAGGATTGGTGGAGAGATCTTCTCATGGGAAATAATTATAAGGAGGCTGATCAAGGTGGCAAAATGGTTTTGCTGCTTGATATCCTCACAGTGTGTGCAAATATGGGCGATAAGGCACTGGTGTTCAGCCAGAGTATATTGACTCTGGACTTGATTGAATTTTATCTCTCAAAATTACCTCGTCCAAGGAAAAATGGAAAACGTTGGAAAAAAGGGAAGGACTGGTACAGGTGTGTGTGGTGGCAATTTATGCATTTTGAAACTGGCACATAACTTTACAGGGTGTTTGGTTGTGTTTGCAAATTGCATTTTCAGTTTCAGTAAAATTTGAAAAGTTAGTTAGAGTAAATGAGTTGAAAATAAATTTGTATTTGAATAGATTGTTGGAAAAGTAATGATTATGTTGGTTTTAATAGGTTGTAGGTGGAGAGAGATAGTAATAATGAAGAAGAGTGAGAAGATATATAGGTTATTGGGAGAAGATATGTAAGTTATTGAAAAATGTGTTTTGCAATGAAAATGAGTTGAAATATTGGTAAAAATGATAATAAGTAGTTGTAAATTCATTTTCAAATAGTAAAAACAATAGAAAATGAAAATAAAACATAAACAAATACCCTGTTAGGTAATAATATTTGCTTATCTGAGTTGTCTAGCATTAGTGTAAAATTTGGAGTGGTCGTAATAATATTGTCATCTGACTTCAAGTTACTCATTGAAAATTAATTAAATGCAGATAATGCATTTCATGCCATTTTGGGTTATCTTATTTGTTTTTCTTATGTGAACTATTGTCGTGCACAAACTTATATTTGCATGAAAAAAGAGGCATATTTTGACATAAATTTGACATTACCATTGCCACACATTCAAGAAAATTAAAAAATGTAAACTGCCAGTTAGTTACTTTCTTGTGGTTCCTGTTTGTATCTCTGATTAGCTCATATTTTAAAAGCTTTATTGCTTTATGAAGGGAAGTAATATTGTTTCTTTTTCTGCATCTACAACAGGTTAGATGGAAGAACGGAAAGCTCTGAGAGGCAGAAACTGGTTGAGAGGTTCAACGAGCCTTTAAATAGAAGAGTCAAATGCACCTTGATATCAACTCGGGCTGGATCTCTGGGTATTAATCTTCATGCAGCTAACCGAGTAATTATAGTTGATGGATCTTGGAACCCGACATATGATCTTCAGGCTATATATAGAGTTTGGAGGTGTGTGCCAAGTTTTTCTGTTAGGCAAGAAATAGAATTTATTTATTTATTTACTTTAGTAAGAAATGACCGCATGTGCCATGGCGGGGGGTGGGGTGTTGGATGGATCCCTTCCGTGTATATTAATATCCTATAATCATTACATCATAGCTTTTTAGTTTTTACACTTGGAATGCTGTACATGAGTACTACTCATGGTGTGCAGGTATGGCCAAACGAAGCCCGTCTTTGCATATCGATTGCTGGCACATGCTACAATGGAAGAAAAAATTTATAAGCGTCAGGTAGTGGCAAATCAAAGTTACAGTAACTAAATTCGTAGCTCGAACGAAACATGACTGAGAATAATTCTACAGGTGACTAAGGAAGGCCTTGCAGCAAGGGTGGTTGATAGACAGCAGGTGCACAGAACAATGTCTAAAGAAGAAATACTCCATTTGTTTGACTTTGGTGATGATGAAAATGCTGACTTAATACCTGAGTTGGGACAAGAGATTGGAGTTGCTGCTGAACCAAATACAACTGGTCATGTTGGAAACTTATTGAAGCAGAAACTGCCACTTCCTCATGGAAGTTCATCTTCAGACAAATTAATTGAGAGTTTGATAAGCAGACATCATCCCAGGTATGGAATATTTGACTTGTTTGTGACTTTCAGCTTATGGTTGCCGGTAAATATTGTGTAAGATTTTAGTGAGATTGACTCTTGTTATGCTCTGTCATTTGCTAAAATAGTCAAGTAAAAGGTTCTCTGTGTGTAAATAGAGAAGTGAATGAAGTGCTTTTTTTGCTCAAGTGTTTGCGAAAGTAGTTGAATAAAAGATTGGGATGGAGCAAAAATAGTCAAATAAAACATATATTTCTCAGGACCATTTATAATTTAGCCGAATCATATTCCTTGCTATAGGAGCTATTACTCTTTTCTCACTCATAAATTCTCTATTTCTATTACTAGATTAATTTTCATAGTTGATTAAGAATGTACCCAACATGAACTTTACTTTCTTTCAGGTGGATTTCAAATTATCATGAACATGAAACCCTGTTGCAAGAAAATGAAGATGAAAAACTGTCGAAAGAAGAGCAGGACTTGGCTTGGGAAGTATATCGGAAAACCCTCGAGTGGGAAGAAGTCCGACGTGTTTCTCCAGATGAAACCATACCTGAGCAGCAGAAAATTTCTTTCCAAGAATCTGCTCCGGAGCAAAAGCAACAGCTTGTTGCTGAGCCTGTCGTTGATCAAAAGCAAGATATTTCTGCCATAGAGACTGCTCCCAAGCGAGACTATGCACTTGAACGAGCCAGGCAACGCCATCAATATAAATATGGCCTGCGGCACTGCACAAACATTTCACATGTAATGACCTTAAAGAGTCAAAGAATAAAGTTGGGTGGGAGCGCTATATGTGGGGAATGTGCTCAGGTCGTTTGTTGGGAGGATCTCAAGGGGGTAAGTATTCCCAACAGTCGTGTATAGTTATCCGTTCATTCTGATATGTTTAGGTTTATTACCATATATGGTCTGGAAATCCTTCTCTTCTGGCTGCCTCAGGTTGTAAATTCTCTTACAGGGATTTGGCCCTTGTGGAATTAAAGTGCCAGTCCATTTTCATTAATTTTCATTAGAATTACAGCAAGAACATTGCCTCCTTGTGGCAGAAGATAGATAAATTCAGCCCTTCGGAACTATGTGTTGATGGGCAAACCACATTTTTTCTTTTTTAGGGGGGAACCACATGTTTAGACCCTTCAAAAGGCAACTATGATTATAAAAAAATATGTGCTATATGGCCTTGTTCTATTTCTATTTTTCTTCAAATTTATTTTTAAGTTTGCATGATATGCTATAGGAAATATATGAACAGTCTGCTTAATGGCTATTTTGTCTTATGTCAAGTTAACCTTACAACTAATGCTCCGTGGGCGCAGTAGCTCGTATGAGATCGATAGACTCATTACTCTATTCCCTCCTCTACTAGCATGGAAGTCAGTCATTGTAGATGCAGAAACTTCTGCAATTCAAGCAGGACTTCTCGAATTCTACAAACTTCCAGAAATAAAGCTATCCGCACAGGAAATTCTGATGGTGGATTGAAATGGTTTCACCTTTACTCTCATCAAGGGAGGGTGTAATGTACCATCCAATTTCACAGTCAGATAAAATGGTTGGATGCAATTTTGCCACACAAGTATACAATACTAAGAGGGTGTTTGGGTGAGCTTATAAGCTTTTCAAAACATTTTATAAGATATTTAAAAATTTATAAGTTGATAAAAAGTGTTTAGTAATTTTTTTTAAAAAGAGCTTATAAGATCTTAAAATAAGATGTTAGGAGCTTATAAGCTCTTTTAAAAAAAGTAAGAAAGTCTTAACTTATTTTTAAAATCTTAACAAGCTCCTTCATTTTTAACTATTTTAATTACAAAATTGCCATTATTAACATCTTATAAGCTCCAATATCTTATTTTATTCAAATATCTTAATAATTTATTTTAAAAATAAGATCTAATATCTTATAAGCTTAAAAGACATCTTATAAGATGTAGGAGCTTATAAGGTGTTTAAAATAAGCTTAGCCAAACACCCTCTTAGTACTAACAAATACACACCAAAGTACTCTTACAAGAGAACCCAAACTACATTGACAACGATAATCCTGATTCCTGGTTTTGATCTTAAAATACAAGAATCTAGAGGCAAACAATGCCAAAGAATGCAGCACTTCTACCATCTTCTGTAATACTCTTGCATAGTAAGAGGCTCATGCAGCCATATAACAGAAATAGATAGAGTGCTCACTGTTATTTTAAGAGAAACAAAAGCAAACCAGGTAGCCGGGATCAGCCATTGGTAATTAGAGGGAAAACATGGCTACCATCTTTCATCCCCCAACCAGTTGTCCTTCTCCTTTGGACCGGTTGGCCCTTCCTCACCATAAATCTCAGTAGGAAACAACTCTATGAGATTTTCCAAGGAAAATCTAATAAAAAACGGAAGGTGTTTGAGCATCTTCTCCAGTTCAGAAGTCGAGCCATAAACAATGGTTGGACCCCATTCTCTCATGTACTGCAGCCACTGAGGCTCTGTGATGTCGTCTCCAAGATACTCAGCAGCAACAATTTGATATCTTGTGCTAGAGTCCACTTTGTATTTGCTTTTAGCACAATCATTCCTTGCTCCAATTCCAAGTTTTGTGGAGCCCTGAATGTAGCAACCCTCATGAGGGTAACTTGCGTGGCCACTTTTTGATGCATATACGATAGGCTTATTTCCCTCTATGAACTCCAGCTCGGAGGCATCCAGCCATTCACCTCCACTGTGCTCAGAGAAATACATTTGCCAAAGCTCTCCATTGAAGTTGCTCACACGTAGGGTATAATGCTCCCAGTCGCCAACGTGCTCACCTATTCGTTTGAAAGTATAATCAAAAGCTCCCACTTTAATAGTGCATGAACCGTTGAAGGGGCAAAATATCCACATGGCAATGTCAGTGAAAGTTCCCCCTGAAGCTGGTTTCACATGAACATATAGCTCTGCAGTTTCAATGTTGCCGGATTTTACATTGTCCTTTTCATCCTCATCTACTGGCAAATCAAGCCAGAATTTCTTGTCGTTTCTCCCACCACCGGGTAAATTTGAGCCTTTAGAATCAATGGCTAATCCCTCATTCCTACCCTCTTTGTACAGAAGAGCTCCATTCTTGAAGAACCAAGAAATTGATGAGGGCAAGTAAGCTTCGTCTGGATGACAGTAAACTGTAGGCCCATAGTGCTTAATAAGTGCATGAACCTGGTCCAAGTTGGGCATTGCAAGCAGGGAAGAATTAAGGTTTTTCAGACATGCAATACTTAAGTTGGCTTCAGAACTCTTGTCTGTACTGCAGAAGAAAGTACCAACTGGAACACCTTTAGAGAGCATTCCTCTTTTGCTTGGTCGAATATTCCAAACATAAAACCGGCCCCTTGAGAAGAGCGAATTTTGATCAAATATTAACTCATCGGCTTCACAAGTTTCGGTGAGATCATCTCGGACGCATCTTACTTCGTCAGGGTCAGGCTCATCAGACTCGGTGGTAACCACAAACCCCATGGGTTTATAACCTACTGGTGGATTTGGGAGCCATACATAACCGCTTCCATTGTCATGAGAATCTGCACTCCAGACTAAAGTGTAGTCGATAGGCTTTTCAAGAGCTGGAGAGCCTGATGGAGAACCCTGAGACTCATCAGTGGAAATGCTTTTAGCTACAAGGACATAGCCTCTCAATTTCTTATCACTTGGCTGACAATAGTAACCAAGGTTGAAATACGCGTCGGGAACCTCCACGGGTTTATAAAATGTGACACTGTCTGCCTTGCCAAGTAACCAGCTGCAACTCCAAATTTTATCAAATTTAGTGATTTGAACTACTTCTATCTCTCCCAAGCCTATCTTCCCTGTGGCAAAACCTTTACCTGTAAAAGTTAAAACTGTTAACAGAACTTCCAAATAACTTAAGTTGGAACAAATTGAGCATAGTCACATGAAAAACAGGTTACAGAAATATGTCAATTTTACATTAGAAAAGTCATAAAAGACTATAGAGAAGTATTGTCTTAAGCAGACACTGGAGGCACATGAAGCATGTCAAAAACAGAGCCTTTAATATTTAATCCAATCCAGCCGGCCTGCAGAATTGAAAATTCTTCCTTCCATCTCAAAGAATTGATTTCTTGGACAAAGAAGTTTTACTAAATACTTCCATATGCAATGACCCAAACAGTTTGACCAAGTCAACAAATTGCAAAACAAAGATTTTTTTGTATCCAGTGATATTCAATATATCAAATGAAAAAACTTCTCTGTAAAATATATTGTGGAATTATTTAATGGCAACCAGGAATCAACTCTGTTTATAGTTTACATGATCTTCACCTATATTCAATCAATAGCTCAGTTAAAAAATAAAGGCAGCCATCATTTTGCCCAAACCATGCTCTAGCCATAGAATCTTGATTCTTGACAAGGTGAATGTCAAACCACAAGGACTAAAAATAAAAAAAAAGCAGAATTTGAAGCAAAGAAATATCAGATCGCATAATATATTGCAGACAATAGAGCCCAATTCAAAAAACAAACAAGAACTCGATGTAGGAAGGGAAAAAAATGGATCTTTACCAAAATATTTTTCAAGGACTTACCTTTTGGCCATTGTGGAAGTGGTGAAGGCAGAGAAAAGGGCTCTGGTTCCCCCAAGAACTCTTCATAAACACCGTCACCAGACTCACAACACTCCCACCAACCAAGCATTTTCCCCTTTTTATTCTTGAAAATACTTAAATCAAAGAAAAAATCCAAAAACCCACCAAGAGAACAGTAATATTTCTCAAGATAATGATCTCAGATGAACAGAATTTGAATGCAAACTGCAGATATCACACAAACTACACCCAGTATGAATAAAATCAGAAGAAAGCAGAAAAGCAGACTCCCTTGTTGTCCCCTCTTATGTATGAGAAGGAAGAGCTACCAAACTCAATGAGAGAAAGATGACACTGTTAATTGGTAGGCTTGTATTGTTTGGCCAGTCAGAGAAGAGAAAAAGTGGGAGCTTTTACTTTTCTTTGGAACAAGTTGAGGGAGAAAGACAGCAAAATGAATGTGCGTGAGAGAGTGGGGACACGAGAGAGAGAGGAAATTTGGTAGTTGAGTTGAAGTTGACGTTGTTTTTTGGAACACCGTATCGTCGAGGAATTCAATTTAGCTTATTTTTTGGTGTAATAATTATGTTAAATAGGATAAATACATTTTTGGTATTTATTTATTTTTTAATAATAATATATCAATTTAACAATTTACCACTCCAATTATAGAAAAATGTAAAGTTAGGTGTAGTAATTTCTGATCTAACACGACAATCAGACATGAAACCTACTTAAAATTATTAGATTTGAGTTGATACTTATTTGATTAGATTAAAATTGAGTTAATTTAAAACATAATTTGAATAAATTAGATAGATTTGAGTTGGCTATGAGTTAACCAATTCAATCCAAAATTTTCTATTGAACAACCTATCAATCGAATCTAACTTGACCCACATAATACACAAACAAACGAATTTTGAAGTGCTCTCTTTTGTTATCTATTTGTTTCATGAGCTTTGTTTATTTTTGACGAATTAACATTGATTTGATGATTTTAAAAGATGAAATGTCATTATATCATGTTACGAATGTAATAATATGTTAATCTATTACATATATAAAATTTTATTTACATCAATGAAGTTAGTAAGAATATTTTAAAATAATATTTAAGAGTAATTTACCCAATTAGCTGACTACAAAATCATATTTTGAAATTAAGTTTTGATGTAAAAGTCAATGGTGTGGATGATTTTAATCATAAATTACATAAATTTTATTTTAAATGATTTTAAAAAATGAGAAAATATATATTTTTTTTGATAAGAAGAAAATATATATTTAGAGGCTAAATAAACTTGAATGAATCTCATTTAAATTTCACAAAGGTCTAGGGCTAGCATTTTTTAAAATGCTTTTAATATGCGGGCTAAGTGGGATTTGGATTGGTGGATCAACTCAATCCAAATAAGACCAACTTGAATTAATCTTATTTAATTCAATTTAAATTTGAGTTTGAATTTATTAAATTAAAAATTAAATAAATTGAGTTTGAGTTAAATAAATTTATATAATATTCTATTTAATCTAACCCGAATCCATTTAACTCACTTAAATTGCCACTTGGATGCATAGTTGTATTTTCACAAATTTTAGAATCGGCAGACCAAGTCCTAGATATACCTTAATTGATACAAATAGTCATGTTTTATCCATATGCCAATCTAAGATTGAAATTAAGGACTGTTAATTTTGGTGTTGACTTAATTAACAATAGAAAAAAAATTAAAACAAATAATTTTTATCATTCTTACAGAAAAATATCTTTTTTGACAGTGTGTTTGGGTAATAAAAAAAAAATTAAAAAAAAACTGTGTCTATTTGTCTAATATTGAAAGCTCTTGTTAAAAAGAGAATGAAACAAATACAAATTAGGAAACTTATAATATGAATAGATGCAAATTTACGTAGCCAAAATATATGTAGATATAGCACTCATGGTTTTATAAAACAACCTATAACCCAATTTAAAGAATCCAAATATTATCTATTAGAATCAAATGCTTACCATTAGACTAAAAGTTATAGTTGTTAATAGGGGCGCAAATTTATTTTCATAGATATTTGGTGGCGTAAAGTACCATACAAGACTATGATCAGCTTGAGGTGGTTACGCCCCTTAAGCTCATGGGTTGGGTGGTTATTAGTTCTCGTGTCAAAAGATGATACAAATAATAAATCCAACATTATCAAATCAAAATAAATCAACTAATTTTTATATCAAAATCAAATATTACTCATTGTAGAGTACTTTAGAAGAAAAGGATAAGCATCCTCCTAATAAATTATATCCAAGATAACTTGGGATGATGGCTTATGGGCCATCCAAAGTCTAATTATTTTTAAGATCCCCAACTTGGTGAGATAGAGACCCCATCTATACATGTTTTGCTTTGAACAAAAGTTGATTATATAGCTTACTTTCTATGATAACCATATGCTATTTAATTTTTCATTTTCTTAATTTTATGAGGTACATTGTATATCATCAATTGAGTTCATGATATTAAATTGTTTTTCACCTCAAAAGAAAAAAATAGGAAGAAAAAAAGAAGACATTTTAAAGTTAATTATTAAAAACTGTTGGTATAAATTATGTTTGTTAAGTTAACCATTTGAAGCAATAAGATATAGTCAATGATTATGATGTGGAGTGAATTTCAAACCTTGTACATATTGGGCATAGCTCTCTTGTTTTGTAACTCTTGATCTATGATGCATGAGTACGAATAAAATATAGATATGATGTGATATGAATATTACGATATGTCATATTTTGAAAGTTCTTGAAAATAATACGATTTTAATAAGATTTTTGAAAATATGTAAATATTTTTACATTATGTAACTATTAATGTGTATATATATAGTTATACACATGTTTGGATATATAATTGGTAACAAAATTGTAAAGAAATATTAATGGTATGGGTGTAAAAAAAGTTAATATAAACGATTATGCTAGAATTTTTGTAATATGATTAGTGAACTGGAGAAGAAAAAGTAATTTTACTTTTATATAAAATGTAAAGAGAGTGCACTTGAACTGCAAAACAAAGTTTAACTTCTTAATTAATATTTTTATCACTCATATGCTTTCCCCAACATATGGAAATTAATAGGAATTCATTTTTTCAAAACATATAAGGCATGTTATTAATTGTGTGTTTAACGTGTTGTTGGTTGCGTGTCCTCAACATCATTTAATAACATATCGGACAGGTAATGAGGACATGCTGTGTTTGATACAATATTGAATGTATAGTCCACATAATTTTTTGGATTGTCGGTGTGTTATACTGGTCAATATGTCATCCCAAAACCCTATTGAATTTGATTGTTAAAATATTATTCGAAATGTAATGGATTTTGTAGAGTGACTATATTCTTATTTATAATCTTAATATTCAAGTACTTTATGATTCACTCTGATTAATTTTCTTTCTGAATTGAGCACATAAAACATTTTTAACTTTTCAGTACAAACTTATGCAAATGCAGTACCGTATTGCAGATTAGATTTATGCACATTTGAACTACGACTCTTGAGATAATAGCTAAAATATTGTGAATTGAAGATAAATTTTCTGAACCAAATTTTTGTCCGAAAAATTCCAATATAACATAAGAAGCACGACTAAAGTTACCAAATTAATTAACCAGGCTCTATAATGCGACTCTTCTTGATCTTTTGTCATTAGTTTCTAAATTTAACATTGCTGACGTGGGCTCCAGAGTAAACTTCTTTTGAATAGATTCTAAGTCAAATTGAGAATTACGAGTTGAAATGGTGTTGTGGGGCGAACAAAATCAAGATTTATAAGGGTTGAAGCCACAATAAAATGCTAGAACACGCAAGCAAAAGGTTTCCTAACCAATTATTTTCTAACGGTCAATTCAACGAGGATAATGGAAATTGGTAAAGACAGAAATTAGTCAAAGCTGCAAATTTGTGGATGTGGTGGTATTGAGCAATTATATGAATCATGGATGTCGCTTAACAAATATATAGCAAATGATCTAATGCATCCATGTCAACGACGGAGATTTATCAGAATTGTGTTAACCAGATCAGACGAATTATAGAAAGACGTGAATCCTGATTTATTGACATTTGTTGTGCACCCCTTCAATTGCAATAAAGATATTTGCATGGAATGTTCCACATTCCACATTCATCCTCGCTTACAGGATTCTGATTGCAGCTGATGGAACTGAAAACATGGTTAGCCATCCAGCACTAACTAAATATTTGCTTTCCCTTGCCCTTTCTTGTCAGCCTCAAAAGACCCTATCAAATAAAAAATCACCTAAAAAAAAAAAAGAGAAGGAAAGCAAATCTGATTTTCATCTCTGCCCTGTTTCTTTCTCATCCCTTAAATTTGTTTGTGTCTCCCCCTAATCGGGCCGCGTTGCTCGTCGTTCTGGCGCGGGCCGACGACCACCAGTGGGTGCCTTATCAGTTAATTAATTCAGGTTAATGTCTCGGGTTCCATACCGGCTCCTGGAGCTGAGTATCATCTCAGCACAGGACCTGGCGCCGGTGGCCAGAAATCTGCGGACGTACGCCGTGACATGGATCAACCCTGACCGCAAGCTCCGCACGCGGATTGATCAGCTTGGCCAAATGAACCCCACCTGGAACGACAAATTCATGTTCCGGGTGGATGAAAAATTTCTGGATTCGGAGGCATCTTTCGTGATGATAGAAATTTATGCGGTGGGATGGCTGAGGGACACCTCTCTGGGGTCCGTCCGTGTATTGATCAGCAACCTGATACCTCCTTCTGTCCGGCAGGAGGGTTCAAGCCGCAGATTTGTGGCGCTTCAGATTCGCCGCCGGTCAGGCCGGCCACAGGGGATTTTGAACATGTGCGTCTCACTTTTGGACAATTTGATGCACAGCATGCCGCTCTACACCGAGCTCAGCACGTCTGCTGTTGGATTTCAGGACCTCATGGACGAGAAACTGCGCAAAAGGAACCAAGAAAACGGGGCAAATAATCTTGAGGACGCGCATAAGCAATCGCCAGATGGGAGGAAGATTCAGTTATTGCGATCCCTGAGTGATCAGACGGATCTAACGAGGAAACAGGGCGGAGGGAAGAAAAAAAGGGGTGGTTCGGTGTGTAATGGCTCATTACTATATTATCCTCAAAGTTCCGTGGTCAGCGGCGGTGGTTCAGTTATCAATGGTGGGGGCTCAGCCGTGAATGGTGGTTCAATGGTGAATGGATCCCTGTGCAATTCAGACGTGGGGCCTTCTGCGTCTGTGGTGGCGGCAGCCGTGGCATGTGGGCTTTATCCAACACAGCTGGGGCCACCACCGAAGCCCGGCAGCTCGGTGCTGGAGGATTGGACGGTGGAGGAGTCGAACATGGAAGGGCTGAAATCCAAGATTGACAGGTGGCGGATGGAACTTCCGCAGATATATGATCAAAGGTACCAGAGGCTTGATAATAGGGAGAGAAGGGAAAAGAAGCGCATAAACCACCGAAGCAGCCAGAAAACGGCAGCCCACAACGACGATAGCAGCCTGTTTTCGTGCTTTGCATATGGCTGCGAGTTTACCATAGTCTGTGGTGGTAATACTAATGGAGGTAGGAAGAATCGGGCTCGGGGTTACACTAGCAGCAAGACTAGCATTTCAGACTTGTATTCTTGAATTTTTGATATATAATTGACAGTTATTAATCAAAATAAGTAATTAATGGTACTAATGAATCAGAGGTTAATGCTTCGATTTGATGAAAGATTAGAAATAGGAATGGATCCCTGAACGAGTTCAGTGGACACATAGCGGGAGTTGATAGTTCTCCCCCTGGAATTCTTATTTTTCTTTCCATGTTCTTTGCCTTTCTTTTCTGTTTTGGTTTGGGTTCTTTTTCTCCTCTTCTGTAGAAAATGGTGATTTGAAAACAGGAATCAGAGGGTTTCTGGATTTTACTCCGATTGTAAGTAAATCCATCTTGAGATCATCAGTTGATTAACAGTGGATTCTGTAAAATTGTTCTAGAGAAGTCATCTTTCTGGCTTGGCAAATTTGTACTAAAATGAGTCGTGGTTTTTGTCAAATAGTCAGAAAAAATAGCCAAGAACTTACCAACTCAACTTAATATATTTTCAGATTCACCAAAAAAAAAAACAAAAAACTTAATATATTTTCAGATCAATTTGAGGATTCCTAGTTAAACTCAAGCCAATAACTTAATGGGCAACATCGATCCATATTCATTCCAAATTCAGACTTGATTAATCTATTAATAACAGACGAATCTGGAAAACTGTTGAATAAATCATAGGCGATTTACTGAATCACCCGACTAGAATGTAGAGAAGAACAAACTTTAACAAATCAAAGGAGAACAAAACGCTAGTAAAGTACATATTGTAGATAGCTGGTGCATTCCATGAGTAGGAATGTCTTGCTCAGTAGAAATAAAGAATGCAGAAACAATGGCTCCGTACAGGACTGAATGATTGAGTTAATTATGCTTACCAAAATACAAATTAAGACACCAAGTACATAATATATATCTATATCCCATTTGGGCAAGTGTTTTATGCTGTGCAGCAGGATTAGAGTTCCCAATTCAAATAAAACACACTAAATAAATAAAAAAGGAAGAGAAGGCCAGCGACTCAAATGACTTCAATTATCATGAAATCCCTTTTGCTAAGATTCAATTAATGATCTACTAAATTAAACATAAAATAGTTTCAAAACATATATTTTTAGAAAAAATAAAAACAAAAATGGAAGCAAGTTAAGCTGAATTTGCCTCACTAGGCGTATTATTGTTGTTATTATTATTATTATTATTATTATTCTTTTTTCTACTCGTACTATTACTGTGTTTATTATTGTTTGGATTGTTACTCGCCCCGCACACTATTGTGACCTCAATCCCATATACATTTCCAAAACACGAAAAAAGGCCCCCGTCAGAATTCCTCCTGGAATGCTTGCTGCTAACTATCGATAACTCCGACTGATCGGAATCTTCGATCACGTGTTGGATCTCCCTTCTCCACCTCTCTCTACTTCTTATTCTGTACCCTTTGGCTTTAGCTTCTTCAATTGTCAGTTCCTCCAGGATTGAGCTGCCTGTTTCCTCACCCGGTTCATCTTTCTCCATTTTCAGCTGGTTTGTAGGCTTCGCCGGTGGCGGTGGTTGTAATTTCTTGGCTAGCTCCGCTGCCACTATTGAGGCTGATGGCCCGATGTCAGAGCACAATTCTGAGCCGCCATTCACCATGGAACCATTGCAAACTGATCCGTTGACGATTGAACCATTGCAAACTGACCCAGTTTTTAAATGAAAATTGTCGTTGTCGAGCCCGGATCCCGTGCTCATCGATCGCCAGAGATGGATTTTCTTTTCTAGTTCCTTCTTCGGGTCATCTTCTTCATCACATTCATGTCTGTGCTTCTGCAGGTTGAGGGCATTCACTCTTCTCTCGATTTCATCCTGGAAATTCTCGGCAGGAGAATTGGCTGACAATTGTTGGAGAGGCATGCTTCTCATGGTGCTGTCGAGAAGGGCTACTCCCATGTTGAGTATGCCCTGTGGGGCTCCTGATGGGCGGCGAATCTGGAGGGCCACGAATCTGATGTTTCTCGGGTGCTTTTGTAAAGGGAGCCCAGATGGTGGAGACAAGAGGTCACTGATTAGAACCCGAACTGTCCCGATCAGGACATCCCGGAACCATGAAACCATGTAAATCTCTATGGTTATAGCCATGTTGTCCGAGGTCAGGGCCCGGCTGTCCAGACGGAACATGAACTTGTCATTCCACGTTGGGTGAGTGTGGCCGTGTTGATCCGTTCGGGTTGTGAGCCTTCGGGTAGAGTTGATCCAGGCGACGGCATATGTGCGCATTGATTTGGAGATGGGGGCCAAGTCTTGAGCTGATATCAGGCTGATTTCAAGGAGCTGGAGAGGTTTGGTGTTTGGCGGTGGAGCTTTGGTGGTGGAGATAGAGGAGGAGGTGACAGTGGAGGAGACGGTCGGGGTGGGGATTGTGGGATCCATCTGCCGGCCGTCGCAAGATGAAAGAACCACGAGTTGGAGGGAAGGGAGGTGGCGGCAAAGGGATGTAGTGTGTAGTTGTTCTGTTGAAGATGTATGGTTGCTAGTTTGTTGGGGAAGTTGTGTTGTTGCTTATGATGTTTCTTGACCATTACTTCTTTGATGTTGAAAATTCTTTCAAATTGATTGGCCTCAAATGAGCAATTCCTTGTTTTTATGGTGCGCATAAAAATTCCATGAGATTTGGAGTATTGTTTGGATTGCTAGACTAATTTGAGTTCTCTATTTCAAGCAGCGTTTTATTATGCATTTCACTTGGTACATATATGTTAAGTGTGTTTGAGTTATAATAAAATATTTTTATAAATAAATATTAAATGTACTTATTTATGATGTAATAAAAGGATAAATACCAAATGAAACAAGTATATGTATTTTGACAAACTTATTTTCTTATGTCAAATTAATAAATGTTGGTATCAAGATGTTTTTTAATAGCCACTAAGAACATACATCATGTAAGAAAGAATTGATGTGGTTCAATTTTGATGGATTTTTGTTAAGATCACATCGTCACATTCCTTAATGATCACATATTTATTAATCTTTGGGAAGTCCATGATTTAATGATGTTTATAGAAGGAAACAAACCATTATAAACATTGCAACTTTAGAAGGAGAAAACATATTTGCAAAGCATTGCAACTCATATCATTTATAAATTAAAATTAAATACTTATTCATGTATTTTATTGAAATTTATTATTTTACGCATACCCATCTGATATGGGATAGCCCAACAGGCTCCTTTTTACAAAACACACAGCTCACGAGA
>JACGDI010003377.1:76680-91854 GCA_014898725.1 Jacaranda copaia | reverse complement strand
TTTGAAGTTTTGCCACTGTTATGTAGTTCATTGGAAGAGTATGATATAAAGCCTTCATGTACATGTATCAACTTCATTTATGATTAATATATTTAGGGTGAATATCATAATACATCTACAAATAGGAAATTTTAATATAATTTTCCAACGAAATAGAATAAGTTAATGATTTTATTTTGTTATAATTTAACTCATCATTTTGTACAACTTTTTATTAGAATGTCATTATTGAAAAAGTATGTACAATATTAAACATAATAACCAAACATTTTATATGAGCATAAACATAAATGAGCAAAAAATAGTTTCGAAAAGTCTATCATAAATTGGTATAAAATTTGATATGCAAGAATATATATATATATATATATGTATAAATCTTTTGCCACTACTATACAAGAATATGTTTTCTAAAGATAGGATGAATTTAGCCGATAAAATTTAATTTAGATTGATGTAGAAGTAATTGATGGCACAAAGTAATTATTTTAATAGAATGGAGAAAAGAACATTATAAATATAAAATTTGGAAGTTAATACGTGTATATATTCATATTTAAATTATTTTTGCCAATCTTTTTTTTTTCTCATAAATTAACTGTAAGTGATTAAAGAAAATGAAGAAGAAGAAGAAAAAAATGTAAAGTGAGATGAAATAAATACCAAAGTAAATTCAATTTATTGAGGAATACATAAATTAAAGGAAATTAATAGTTAAAACTCCGCTTATGATCATGAATGAAATGATTTACTAACATTTTCTCATTTTCTAAAAAGTAAAATTTATCTTTCTTTCCTTAAATTTTATTTCACCATTCTTTTGTTCTTTTCCTAAATTATGATGATTATATGAAATTTATTTTACAATGAGATTTGCAAGTAATTAAATGTCCATCAAGTGATAGAAATATACAAAAGCTGATTTAATTTTATACCGGTGCAGAATACAAAAAATACTAATTTAATATACAAAATATAGAACAATGGAGTTTTGTTCTTAAAAAATGAAAAATAATGAAAGCAATAAATATTAGATTAACTTCATAGTAAAATAAATATACCATATATAGAGTATTCTGAAATAGTAAATTGCATCTAAGACGAGGTAAAGGATAATGAGGAAAAGGTTTTACATACTTATAAAACTTAAAATGAATAATTATCAAATTATACATTTGAGCATCAACTAATTAGTAATCGATTAATATATTTAGTATAAATATCATGATTCATCCACACATGAAATTTTAATACAATTCTTCAGTGAAATATAATAAAAATGCGCATTTTCATGTAATTTAATTCATACATATTTACAATTTATGATTTAAATCAATAACATAAAAATAATTATCCTCATGAATTGCACTTGTGCTTTTCCAATTCACTAAAGTACCTTTTGCAATACAAGTAAAATATAAAAAAAATAATTTTTTATCATACATTTCAATTTATATATACATGCATCAGAAGTGTATTTAATTTACACTAAAATGTTTCTATAAAAGAATATTTAATATACTTAACATTTATCTAGTACATAAAATTGAAGATGAAATAGCCAATGAATAGAGGATTTCACCTGAATTGTTAGAACGAAAACAGGGATCCTGGAATTATAAAAACCTGACCACATTTTTATATCAAAAACTGAAACAATTAATGACACAAAGACAAAGTTGGTTCATTATAGGCAGAAACACTTGTCCCATATATGCCCACACAAGTAATTAAGGCAAAAACAGGGAAAAAAGCAAAAGAACTACAAAGACAGCAAACTTCGAACTAAATTTCAATCAAATGATCATCAAGAGTCGGATAGTACGTATCCTCTCCCCCAAACTACGGACATGCATGATACCACGAAAATTCAGACATAAAACCTGCGTAGATTTTCCTCTGGAAGGGTCATCAAGTGAACATTTTGTTTCTCCACGTCTCTGTTCTTCTTCTTCTTCTTCTTCAGCGCTTTGGACCCGCAAATGAAGCTGAACTGAACTCCGTACGCATTTCCGAAACAAGACAGCAGCCCCTTTTTCTTGTCCGATCGCCTTGTCCAACGAGTAGTCCCCGGTAATTGCTTGTCAGTCGTCAATGGAATTTGATCCTCTGTCCACCATTCCAGGCCGCCATTCGATTCCAGGACATGATCATCACTTTTATCGCCCAGCTCCGTCCAGTTCTCGAATATGGAGCTCCCGTAATCATTCCATTCCGTGGAATATAATCCCTTCTTCAGGTCTGCAGCAACCTCAGATGGTAAAGGCCGCATGGTGGAGAAAAGTGAGTTACAAGATGTAACAACAGTTTTTGTTGTTTCGGGCTCAGGGTCGGGCCTGTTTGATATTCTGCTTTCCGGGGTGGCGCAGATGCTCTCGTAATTCTTGGATGTTATCATCATTTCGGCTCCTGGAATACTCTTCTCCTCATCCTGGAAATTATCAGCTTCTTTGACCTTGATGGTATAGTTTCCTTCTTGGTTCTGATCTTGATAAACTTCATCCTCCTCATCCTCAACCATTTGAGGATCATTTCTTATTGGAAAATTATTTATTTCACTGCCTGGATTAATGCTATTGTCCACAAGCTGGACGCCCAGATTCAGAGTTCCCTGCAAATGTCCCGAAGGGCGGCAAATCTGAAGAGCGACACGTCGGAAGGCCGGGTTTTTCTGCAGAGGTGGGGAGAGATTGTTGATGAGAAGGCGGGTGGTGCCGATAGGGAGGTCACGCAGCCAGGCCAGGTTATAGATTTCAATCGTCACGGCTGATGATTCTTGCTTAAGAAACTTATCATCAACATGAAAAACTACCTTATAATTCCAGGTCGGGTTCGTGTGGCCTTGGTGGTCGATTCTTGTGGTCAATTTGTGGTCAGGTTGGATGTAGGCGACGGCAAAAGTGCGCAGCATTTTGGACACTGGCGGAAGATCTTGCGCGGAAATTATGTTGATTTCCAGGAGTCTGAAAGGAGACATGGCTATGGATGTGGCAAGATGATGGGGAAAAGATGATGATTTTTGCCGTCGTCTCGGGGGATGACGGGCCGGGCGAGGAAGGGAGAGAATACATGAAATGGAAATGTGTAATTCTTTTGGGCTTGTGGAATGGAGGTGAAAACCTGAGGTTCTTCGTTTTCTACAAGAAAATAGGAAGGTAATATGTGAATGAATATTAGCTGAAAGGGTGATCCATGTTTTGCTAGATAGGCAAATAGACCGGCTTGGATTCTCTATTTTAATTTATATTTTATATTTTATTTTATTTTATAAATATAAAATAAATGTATTAAATATTTTTTTATAAAAGTAATTGATTAGAGATAATATATACTGGATATATATTCATTAAATTGAAATAAGATATAGAAATATGAACTGAAATAGAGAATTAAGATAAACAAATTACATGGCCAACTAATAAGAAGGGAAGCATCCATTATGACTAGATTAAAATTACAAAGCAAGTCATTTATATGTTTATCATGTACTAATTATAAGTTTGTGTCCAAGCATGGGCTGGAAATATTTTAATATGAATATAGATAATAGTAATAGAATTATAGAAAAACATAAATATGATTTTAGAAAAGTAGAATCAAATTTGATATGAAAAAAAATTCCATTTAAATTTTGATTGTAATAGTAGAAAAGGAACTAAGAGGGGGTGAATTGATCTTTTGTAAGGAATAAGATACTTTTTGCTTTTCTAAAAATACTTGTGAAAATTTGATTAAAAAAAATAGTTTCAATAATCCAAAAGGATAATGAATGAAATTTAAGAAAACAACAAATATAAAAGACATGAGGATTTATAGTGGTTTGACAAGTCTACATCCACTAGCTAATATATAATCTTAGAATTTTTAACTTGCAATGTTATTAAAGATTTGAAAGATAATATAGTAGATAATAAGAGATGAATCAACAACTAAAGGCAACTATCTCCTGTCAGAAACAACCTAATAGAAAGATCAATGAAAGGTAGAGGGAACTTCCAAACTAAAAACTATAGGGTTATGATATTTGCAGAATGACTTAAGTTCATTCTAACTCATTCCTTTACTCTTTTAAATAGATGGGAAGTTCATTCAGGATCTTTTGCCTTTTCTAGACATGTCGTGATGCCAAAAAAAGTTCTAGCTGTAACTTTCCTTTCTTGAGTTCAGGTTGCCATATAAAAATTCAAATGGCGCCTTTCCTTTTTCTTTTTTTCTTTGGATATATGGAATTAGCTCTAATTTTATGGCTATGTAAATCTCTAATAATGACTTTCATTCTTTGATTGCAGGATGCCATGTTGAAGTTCCAATGGTTACACTTCTTACATGTTGCTGGAAGATCATATAGATTTTCCTTTCTTCATTTGTGGCATGAATTAGGCAATTATCTTGGAGATTGATCGAGCAGATATCTTCCTTTAAATAACTCTTTCTTGATTGTAGGTTTCCACGTGAAGTTCTAACAAAAACTTCCCTTCTTTATTTTTGAAAAATGATGCATATTTTCATTCTTTTTTGCATGCATGAATTGGTTAATTATTTCACAGATATTTTAGAATTGAATCAACAAATTTCTTACTTTAAATAGTTGTGCATCATATATAAAAAATAAAGATCATTAATAAAATCATCTAGCAAAATGATCATTATCAAAACTAATGTGAGGAGATCCCAACAATCTCTCCCTTTTTGATGATGATTCATTTTGCATGTAAGGATATGATAATTGCTCTCCCTGAATTTGAGCTCCCCCTATCTACAAAACTTTATCAAGAGAAAATTGAACTATTGACAGAAACATGAGCAAAAGTTATACTCCTGTATTTGCAAGTTTTTCTAAAAGAAATGCAATTGCAACAATTAATTAAATGAGATGTAAAACAACCAGAGTAGGTTACCGAGCTATAAATCCAGTCCTAACATAAGATTTCAATCATAATTCTAATTGCAATAGCTAAAAACACATCATAATATGATCTTCAAACAACATCTAAGCGTAATATCCATGCCATGAAAATGAGAGTACACATGAAAATGCTTAGTTGTCACATGCACAAAGTCTCCCCCTCAGCATAAAAAAGGACTAGCAAAGTGTTATCAAATTTATCATGTACTAATAGAAGTTGGAAATGTTAATTATTATTTGAAAATGTTCGTTGTATTCTAGTTAGTTGAGAAATATTTTATGCTAGAGAAGAAATTATGCCAAGTTGGATTTTGAGAAAGTTAAATTGATCTTCTGGAAGAGCATTAGTGAAGATGCCAGCTAATTGATACTTGATTTCTACAAAATTTATGCAGACAACACCGCTATTCAAATGATCTTTTAAAAAATGAAGCCCGATTTCTATGTGTTTTGTTCTAAAGTGATGAATGGGATTATTTGCAATACTAATTGCACTGATATTATCACATTTGCTTGGTATATTGAAAAAATTTATAACTTAATCTTGGAGAGCTTGTTACATCCAAAGGATTTGAGTGCAGCAAGTGCCAAGTGCCATGTATTCTACTTCGGTTGTTGATAGTGTGAGAACACTTTGCTTTTTGCTACACCAGCTCACTAACCATTCTCTAAGATGAGGAGATCCCTTTAGATATCTTAAAACTTGTTTCATTGCTCGAAGGTGAGAATCATTTGGATTTGCTTGAAATTGGGCACATAAGTTGGTGGAGAAAAAGATATCCAGTCTACTTGTTGTAAGGTATAGTAGACTTCCAATGATCCCTTGGTACGTTGTTTCATCAACTCCTTTTTCTTCCAAGTCAAGTTCTAGTTTTGTATTTGGTGTCATAGGGATGGATGTCTCTTTTCAATTCTCAATTTCAAATTTTTTGAGCAATTCCCTTGTGTATTTTTCTTGGCAAATATATATACCTGTGAAACTTTGCTTGATTTGAAGTCTAAGGAAGAAATTTAAATCTCCCATGAAACTCATCTCAAACTCACTTTTCATGGAAAATCTTTTCACAAAGAAAATCTTTAGTACTACCAAATATAATATCATCCACATAAATTCGTACAGTTAGTGAACCACTATCAACTTTCTAGATGAAAAGTGTGTTGTCAATTGTGGCCATAGAAAAACCCATGTTTGGTTTTATTTTCAAAGCCCATTTTCACATTTTTTATTATTCCAAAAATGAAACACATCACTTTTTACATATTTTTACCCAATATCATTTTTATTTTCAAAATACATTCCTTAATAATCTATATATATTTTCTTAATAACCTATATACCCTTTCTCTCTATTCAATTATTTCTCTCTCTCTCTCTCTCTCTCTCTCTCTCTCTCTCTCCACCAGCAACCTACTAAAATCAATATAATCATTATTTTTCCAACAATCTATCCAAATATAAACTCATTTCAACTTATTTTCACTAAATACCTTCTCAAATTTTGGAAATGATGGAAATGGAAAATTAAAATAAAAATAAAACCAAACGTTAGCCTTTCATACCATACTCTAGGAGCTTGTTTCAAGCCATACAATGCTTTTGATAATTTAAAAACTTGACTTGGGAAATTTGAGTTTTGAAATCTAGAGGGTTGTTCAACATACACTTCTTCTTTGATAAAACCATTTAAAAATGCACTTTTAACGTCCATTTGAAAAAAGTGTAAAATTTTTGTATGATGCATATACAAGCAATATATGAATTGATTCTAGTCATGTCCATATGTTTCCTCAAAATTAATACCTTCATGTTGGGAATATCCTTTTGCAACAAGTTTCACTTTGTTTCTCACCACATTATCTTTTTCGTCTAGTTTGTTTCAAAATACCCATTTGATTCCTATTACGGTTTGTCAATGGGCCTTTGGACCAAGTTCCACACCTTATTTTCGTCAAATTGGAAAAGTTCTTCCTCCATGGCAATCCTCTAGTGCTTGCCATTTAAAGCTTCATGTATATCAACATGCTTTACAAGAGACAGGAAAATAGCATTAATGACATTTTCATCCTTTACTTTAGATCTGATCATGATTCTAGCATGCGGATTTCCTATTATTTTGTCAGTTAGATGACTTGATGTGTGTGTGTGAACTTTCTCACCTTTTCTTTTGCATGCATATAAGAACTTCGAGTTGAAACTTCATTAGTATTTTTCTCAGTGTTATCTTTTTCAGCTTTTTTTTCTTGCATATTAGAACTTTTAATTGAAACTTCATCAGTAGTTTTCTCAGAACTTTCTTTTTTTGATACATTTTCTTGCTGTACAACCTCAATTACTTTGTTAATACCTATAGTTTCTATGCTCAAGGTATCATTGGCAAGAGATAGATTAGTCCCATAAAAAAAAAACATGTATGGATTCTTGTGCAGTCCTTTATTGTTTGTTAAATACTCAGTAGGCCTTGCTATGAATAAAATATTTAACAAATATGCCTTCATCAGACTTGGAAACAAATTTAGTTAGATGATCTCTATCATTCAAAGTGAAGCATTTACATACAAACACACGAAAATATGATATATTTGTTATTTTACCATTCCATAATTCGTAGATTTTGATAAAAGGTCTTAGGAAGACTTTATTAATGATGTAGCCTGTTGTATTAAGTGCCTCTCCCCAAAATGACTTAGGTAAATCATATTCATTTAGCATTGTAAGAGCCATTTCTTGAAGGATTCTATTCTTCCCTTCCATTACCCGATTTTGTTGCGGTGTTTTTGGTGCAGAAAAGTTATGAGAGTAACAATTTTCATCCCAAAAGATCATAGAATCATTATTATCGAATGCTTTCCTGTGATAACTTTTGACTGTTTTAATGGAATATCCTTTTTCATTTTGAATTCTCTTAGTAAGTGATACAAATGATTTTAATGCTTCATTTTTATGGGCAAGAAAACAAACCCAGGTAAAATGAGAAAATCATCAACAATAACAAAGACATATTTACTACCTCCAAGAGAAGATACTTTCATGGGTCCAAATAAATCTAAATGAAGAAGATCAAGTGGTCTAGACAAAGGGATACCATTTATGGGTTTGAATGATGTCTTAATTTATTTTTCTCTTATCACATATTTTATTCTTAGTAAAATCAATGTTAGGAATTCCTTTAATAAGATCCTTTTTAACAAGATGATCACAAAGTTTCATATTTGCATGTCCTAAACGTCGATGCCACGTCTAGCTGGAATCTTCAAAAGCAACAAGGCATTCAATATTTTGACTAGAAAGATCATCTAAATTAATATAGTAGACATTTCTAACTCTAGCAACAATAAAAATGATTTCATCATTTTTGGTAATGATGCAATGAGAAGCTGAAATTGTACCTGATAAAGTTGACTGATGCTCAGTAGATTATGCTTAAGCCTATCTATTAGGTAGATATTCTCAATGGAAGTTCCATCCTTGTTTCCAACAATCCAGTTACCTATGATTTTCCCTTTTTGTGTTGTCAGCAAATAGGATGTTTCCACCATTGAAGTCTTGTAAGTTTGTGAAGAAGGTTTTATCTCTAGTCATGTGTTTAGCATATCCATTGTCCAAATACTATTTATCTTCTGATTGGCTTCCTTGATTGTTTCCTGTAGCACAAATTGAAGCTACTTTGGGTACCTATATATTACTGAGTCATTATTGGTTAGATTTTGTAACCCATATGTATTTAGTTCCAATTTCTTTCTTTATTGGGCACCTATAAGAAACCTGACCACATCTTTCACAAGGATGACGTGTTTTTTGATTTCTGTTTTTAGAGTGGTTTGTGAAATATGTTCGATTTTTGGTTTCTTCTTATTTTCCCTTAATATTTCTCTTTAGATTATTATTTTCTTCCAATAGAAAAGTATTTTCATTTTTGAGGTGCTGAATCTTCTTGACAAGTCTATTCCTATTATCTATATCCTGTTAAATAATCTTATTGTAAGTTTGAACAAGTTCAATTTTTTCATCGAGAATGTTCTAGAATTTGATAATTAAGTGAGTTAATTTCCTTTTGAAGTTTCGCCAACTGTTTTTGATACTCTTCATGTAAGTTAGACATATTGGAACTTTCATGCTCACATTCAGAATCAGTGGAATTTAATTCAGAGCAAAAGGTTACCTATCTATTGGCTATGAGGCAGTTATCCTCGTTATTGAACTGGTTTGAGTCAAAATCATCCCATGTAATCGTCAACGCTCTAGATTTGGAACTTTGCTCATATTTGAAATTTCTTTTGAGTTTTGAACAATAAGGCCTTTTGTGCCCAATTTTGTGGCATTCATGATAAATGATTTGCTCAAATCATTGGTAATTAGCATTACTTTTCTTTGAACTTGTTTTAGTGTCTCTTCTAAATCGGTTCTTTACCTGTGTTACATGATTGAGATGCTTTGTGATAATTGCTATTTCATAATTTATGGCATCTTCATCTAAATCCCCTAAATTGTCATTCCAATCAACTTGTTATGAGTTGAATGTAATATTCCTTTAATTTTTATTGTTGGAACTTTCTTCCTTCATTAGGAGTGTCATTTTGTGAGAGGTAAGTGATCCAATAAGTTCTCCCACTGATAGAGTTTCCAAATTCTTGGCATCATATATTATAGTGACTTTCAGTGTCTACCCAGAGGTAAAAATTGCAAGATTTCTTGAACTTGCTCACTTTTGGTTATTACTTTTCCTAGTGCAAACATGGGGTTGACTATCTCCATGAAACGTGTGTACATTTGACTAATTGATTCACCTATTTTCAAGAAAAATATTTCATATTAGTGAGTAAGTAAAGCGATTCTTTCTTGTTTTACTTGAGATGTCTCTTCGTGGGTAACTTGAAGCATGTCCCACATCTCTTTTACGGAGGGGCAGGTGTTGACTTGATTATATTCTTGCTTAACCAATGCACAAGAGAGAATGTTTTTAGCTTTGGCGTTCATGGACACCATCTTTTTGTCCTCTGTGGCAAGTTCTATGCTGTTTTTTTAGGACATATTCTTGGTGGATGAAATAAGTGGCCCATCAATGACTATACTCCATAAATCATAGTCAAAAGTTATGATAAACTCTTCGATCCAATTTTTTCATGTGGAGAAGTTTTTTCTGTTGAACAAAGGTGGACGGGTATGTGACTATCCTTTTGCACAAATATCAAAACTAAATGCAGCCATTATGATCGATTAAGCTCAAGTTGGTTAGAACTTATTTTGTGAAGCCTAAAGCTCCAATGCCAATTGAAAGTAAAAAAGAGATCACGAAGGGGGGGGGGGTGAATTTATCTTTTTTAGGAAATAAGATACTTTTTGCTTTTTTAAAAATACTAGTGAAAGTTTGATAAAGAAAAAATAGTTTCAATAATCTAAAAGTAAAACGAATGGAATTTAAGAAAACAGAAAATATAAAGACACAAGGATTCATAGTGGTTCGGCAAATCTACATTCACTATATAAGATATGATCTTAGAATTTTTAACTTGCAATATTATTAAAGATCTGAAAGAAAATACATTAGATAATAAGAGATGAATCAACAAATAAAAGCAACTATCTCTTGCTCGAAACAACCTAACAAAAAGATCAATGAAAGGCAGAGGCAACTTCTAGACTAAAAGCAATAGGGTTAAGATATTTGGAGAATGGCTTAAGGTTGTTCTGACACATTCCTTTACTCCTTTAAACAGATAAAGTTCATTCAGGATCTTTCGCATTTTCTAGACATGTCATGTTGCCATATAAAGTTTTAACCGTAACTTCTCTTTCTTGAGTCCAAGTTGCCATATACAAGTTCCAATGGCATCTTTCATTTTTCCTTTCTGCTTTGAATATATAGAATTAGCTCTAATCGTGTGGCTATATAAATCTCTAACAGTAAGGTTCATTCTTTGATTACAGGTTGTCATGTTGAAGTTCCAACAACTACTATCCTTACCTATTGCTGGAAGATCATACATATTTTCCTTCCTTCATTTTTGGCATGAATTAGATAATTATCTTGAAGATTGATTTAGCAAATATCTACCTTTAAATAACTCTTTCTTGATTGTAAGTTTCCATGTGAAGTTCCAACAAAAACTTTCCTTCTTTATTTTCGAAAAATCATGTAGATTTTCATTCCTTTTTGCATGCATGAATTGGGTGATTATTTCGCAAATATTTTAGAATTGAATCAATAGATTTCTTACTTAAATAGCTTTGTATCATATATAAAAAATAAAGATCATTAATAAAAATCATCTAACAAAATGATAATTATTAAAACCAATGTGAGGAGATCCCAACAGACAACAACTTTATAAAAATATATTTTTAAAGATGGGAGATCGTGGTTTGGAAAAATAAAATTTAATTTGGCATATATATAAATATAACTAATGGTTTGACATAATTCTTTTAATAAGATGAAGAAAAATTAAAAATAATTCTAAATTTTGAAGTTAATTATGTATTCTTTCTCTTTTATATTTCAAAATGTTTTTTGAAATATTTCTTTTTTGCACAAATTACCAATTCTACATGGTTAACGAAAAGAAAATTATATTTCGGGGAAAAAGAGCCTATCCAAATTCAATTTATTAAGATAGAAAAAAGAGAAAAAAATAAGCAGCAGCAGCAGCAGCAACATAGATCAAACTAAGAAGAAATACCAATGGATTTATATTCAATTCAATAAGGTAGGGAAGAAAAATTAGTAATTAAAATTTCCTTACCTACGACTCAAGAACTAAATAATCTAATAATTTCTAGAAATGCTGCAATTAAAGCGTAAGATTTTAGATAATTAGTTCTTCTAAAAAGTAAAGTTCCACTTTTCAAATATTATATCTCCATTCTTTTATTCTTTTTCTAAATTATAGTCAATATATAAAGTTTATCATAAAGAAAAAGTTACAAGCTTGTAAAATGCCCATCAAATGAACATTATGCTAACGTTAAAGCCATGCGAAGGATACCCTAATAAATAAATTACAAAGAACGACGAAATTAGAGTTTCATTGTAATATATAAAACAAAAGAAATGCAAATGATAAATGTTAGCATATTTACAATACATATGCTATAAAGTAATAATAAATTGTATATATGACATTAAAGTAAAAAGTAATAAGAAAAAGATTTTGTATGTATTTTTTTACACATTTAAACTGAAAAATCATAAGTTTTAACTTATAATTTAACTTATAATTTTTAGCACATTTTACTAAAATATCAATATTAAATAAGTAGAGTGACATAATTAATCAAACTTTTTGTAAGTAACTTTAGAAATATTTAATTACAAAATGAACAAAGTAACCAAAAATATGGGTAGCATCTTAATGGAAAGATTACACCATAAACTAGCTCTAAATAATGGTTTGTAGCTAAAATTATCTTTTTTAAGCTCAAAGGAAAAAAGAAATATAACTTGGCCAACCTAAAAAATGAACACCAGGCCCTCTAAAAATAAAAATTATACCCACACAAATAATTTTTGACTCAGTCTTCAAGAATCAATATTATTATGTTCAACAACCAGTGGCACCTTTAGTTTCTCTTCTTTGAGGTCCAGCTCCAGCAGTGGCAGCTTGAATTTATGCTCGTGGATTTCGACCTAAGCTTCTTCAAGCAATTTAGAGAGTCCTGCCAGAAACTCATCTAGGGAAATGGAAGTATCTTCTGCAACGACACTGATATCCACAGATGGTATGTTGGAGATTATGTGGGAGTCTACACCTTTGAGCTTAGACGCAACTTCTATGCTTGTCACCACCTTCAACTCTTTGAGATTAGTCATGAATTTCAGCTCTTCCGGGATGCTCTCCAGAGATAATGCCTTGATTTCCAATCGTCTGAGCTCTGGCAATGCACCTTTTCCAACTTTTAGATTTTTCAGTTTGAAATCTTCTTGGAGAAGGAGGACTTTGAGCCTAGGAAACCCATCATGAGAGATCACCATTTCGTCGCCGTGAAGCAAAAACAAATCAAGTTTGAGGTACAATAGGTTTGGCAGCTTTTCCAGTACTGGCATGGGGTCTGCTTCGAGAAGGATATCTCTCAAGGTTAAGTAAGAAAGATCTGGAGGGAAATTACTGGCATTGGGTAACCAGCTCAGCGGACCTTCCACTCTAAGCTGAGTGAGATGATTCAGAATAACAAGCCCGTCCAGGGATGGCATTCCTTTATCAATCATTACTTCATCAAATCTGGCTATTAAGCTTAGACAGTCAAGATTCTTCAGCATAGCCAATGAAGTACACATCTTGCTTACATCTGAGTTTTTGTCGAGATTTATGCCCAAATTTCGAAGAGCAATGAGCAGGGTTAGATGCTCGTCGCACATCCAATTATCCATCCTGATGTATATCAAAGTCTGAAGATTCTTCAAAGTGCTTATATTAAAAGGTTCCTCGCAAGTGATGGAAGACATGTAAAGGTGACGCAAGCTATCCATTTTCCATAACACATTTGGGACTTCCACATACTTGTTTTGTGTTATATCAAGAACCTGAAGGTTTTTAAGGCGACCCAACGAGCTTGGGAGCTTCCTTAACTTGTTGTTTCTTAAGCCCAGGTACCTTAAACCAATCAGTGTGCCTATAGTGTCGGGCAATATTTTCAATCCAAGACCTTCCATGTCAAGTACCCTAAGGAGTACTCCAGAACTCTTCCACTTATAAGATGAAATATCATCAATATTGCCGACTCCATGTATGAAAAGAGAGCGAATATGTTTATTTGGACCCCTTGACGAAATAGTAGTGAACCTCTCAGTACTGCTGCAGTAGATGGCCTGATGGCGAGGTTGAGTAACATTATTCCCATGATGAACATCGCTTAGTATCTCAAAACTTATTTCCTCCTTCGCTTTTCTGATGGATAGCTCCCAAAGAAGATCATGAATGCGACAGGTTTCTGCCCTATCATCCTCGGTCATATCCTCGACTTGAACCATGTTTCGATTGATCAGCTCATCTAAATAACCTCTCGCTATCTCCTCCATTGTTTCTTCTCCTTCTTCTTCCCATGGGACTAACCCTTCTGCAATCCAAATATGTACCAACTTTTCTGCAGGGATAGTAGCGTCTTCTTTGAAGAAGCCTAGACACAAGAAGCAAGACTTGAGATGTGGGGGCAAATCCTGGTAACTCAATTCCAATATTACTGACACACTGCTTTCACTCCTTCGCAAATGAGAGTTCATTCCTTTCAAAACCTTCTCCCATCCACTTTTCGACTGTCTCTGTTTCACCAGTAGACCTCCTACTACGGTGACTGCTAATGGTAGACCAGCACATTTTCTCAAGATCTCTCTCCCAATATCCTCCAATTCTTTTGGACATTTGCCATCAGTATTCTCAATGAATGCCTTCTTCAAGAACAATTCCCAACTCTTTTCATCGTCTAAAATTTTCAGCTCATGAACATATTGAGCACAACTTGGAATGTGCCGGCTGCGACTTGTAAACAACAATCTACTTGCTTTATCTGTCAAACATATAACAAAATAATCTGAGAAAATGTGATGGTCACTAGTAACAAATGATGATCATAGAACAATCAAATTTTACTTGGCAAATCTTTGTATTAACATTAAGATTGGTGCCAAGTTTGTATAGTACAAGAATATTAGTTATTTTCTCAATAATTAAGAAGCATAGCTATAAACTCGTTTTAGACATTTAGTATGTGATGTTATAGATCCAAAAAGGAAAATTTAAGAAAATCTTGAATCATTTTGGAAGTACTAGTAAAGTCCTTTCATGTTAACCATAAAATGTCTAAAATATCATTAACACTTGTTGTACGACGTTGAATCAACATTTGTAGCAATATAATTACTAGACAATTTCTTGAGTGATATTTCCTTCGTACTTGTATGTATGAGGATTGGGATTCTAAATCTAAAGAATTCCAGGTGCACATGTATAGTTAGAAAAAAAAAAAGAAACTTTTCTAGTAAGTATCTCAACTCAAGTTATAAGCTCTTAGAGCTTTATGTATCAAGATACTTATAACTAATTTTAAGATAAGACAAGTTTTTAAACTTTAAAAGGATTGTATAAGCTTTTACAGTAATTTTAGGACATTTTCTTAATTAAAAAGTAGTCAACACAATAAGCATCAACTCGAAGCCTCAACCCATCTAAAAGTTCTTGTGTCCATTGGTATTTACACAAAAATAAAATAGGTCAATCCACTAATCCATGAACCAATAACCCACAACCCAATCCATTTCAACTTGTGATCATTTTTC
>JACGDI010003377.1:51066-65885 GCA_014898725.1 Jacaranda copaia | reverse complement strand
TTTTTGGATTTGAGCATTAAAAACAAAACAAAACAAAATTTTCTGAATCTTGCTTAAAACTGTTGAGATAAAAATAATAAAAAGGATCTATATTTTGAATAATTGAAAAATTGTCAGTAGGAATGAGTTCCATAATTGTGCAACCGTGTTACAGTAGCAGAAGAACTCCGAAGCCTCTTAATGGTGTTGTAGTTAAGAACTATAAAACCACTTAATGGCGTTGTAGTTAAGAACTCTAAAGCCACTTAACGGCGCTATGTTAAGATCTCTGAAGCCCTTCTTAACGGTGTTGTAGTTAAGAACTTTGAAGCCACTTGCAAATGTTGTAGTTAAGAATTCTAAAGTGACTTAATGACGTTATAGTTAAGAAGTTGACCAAGTTAACTAATTAAAATCCTGAGAGTTCATGAGCATGATAAATTAATGAATATTTTTGAGAAGTTGTGTAATCTCTATTATGAATTACTTTGAAAAACATGTCCTGTGATTCACTTTGATAATCTGAATCTTGAATTTTTGAATACTAATTGTTATATTAATTTTTGAATACTAATTCTTGAATCTTCTGTTTGATACTTGTACATGCTAAAATCCAGTAAGAGGAGAAGGAGATTTATTTACTGGTCAAGTGTAGCTTACAAGATATTGATTTACCATTTTACAAATAACTTAGGTTAGGGCGAGGAAGATGAGCAGTTTTGGGAATGGTGACAAGAGATTGGTATTTTTAGAATAGGTTTATTTTATGTTTAAAATTTCTAGTTAGATTGATTAGGAAATTTTCTTTGAGTTCTTGGATACTCAAGTTCAATTCTTAAGACAAGTATTTTTATTATCTTTCATTGTGATAATTTATTTTTGGGATTGTTCAACAAATTTTTTGGGAATTTAGCATGCTCTACTGGATTTGAGCCTTACTACTTCTAAGTCTTTAAACTTAGGAGCACTGCCTTGTTATGTCCCGAATTTGGGATGTGACATTGTCAGTTGGTTATCAACCCTCAAATTTTCAACAATTTAATGGCAAGGGTAACCTAAAGCAACATGTAGTCGATTTTGTTAAACCTTGCAATACTATTGGAACATAAGTGGACTATATTATTAAACAATTCATTCAATTATTTAGGAAAAATATCTTTGATTAGTCTACTAACTTGTGTGAAAATTCAATTGATAGCTGGAGGTGATTTGAATAAGAATTTCTCAATTGCATTTACAACATTTGAGGATGACCAACATGATTGAACTTACTAATTGTTGGCAATAGGAGGAAGAGCCCATTATCAACTAAATTAACTATTGGAGAATTTGAGCCTTAATTGCAAAGTTACTCTGTATTAAACTTCTACAATTGAGATGGTCTTTGCTACATACTTTAATGAACAAGCCAAAAGCTTTTAGGCAAGTTGTACACATAATATTGAGATGAGCTTGAATTTTGAAGAAGAAGAATTCTTAAGTGATGCCAATGAAGAAATATAATTTCAATTAACTTGAAATTCATATCCGATAAAATGCATATGAAATGAGAAATATAAATGAAAAATTTCAAGATTACAACTCATATTCCCTATCACTATCACTAATATTAGGATGATAATCCCCCTAATCTTGTTCATTTTCTTATGATAAGAAGTTTTAGAACTCTTATTCATCTTCAACTTCATCTTCTTGCTCCTTATTGATAGAAAAGTCATGAATAATGTTTATAGAATGGTGAAGCTCATCAATTTCCTCCACATCTAATTCTTTAGCTTCATCTTCCAAAGTAATGTTAACCTCGTCAACATCTGCTCCAACAGTAACACGTTGCATGGTAAAAGATTCTTCTTGAAAGGCATTCTCAACACTTGTCCAAGCTTTATCTTCTTCAACTTCAACTTTTGGAATGTCGAATTTTCCTCTTGCTTTTACTTTACAAGTTGCCCACTAGTCTGCCTCTCTTTTCTCATGCTCGAAAAATTAGTGTAATATACTTGATGAACTTGAGAGGCCAATATAAAAGGATCAAATGTTAGCAACTTTGATTTATGATTTACTTCCACAAGGCCTGTTCTATGAACCTTAATTCCTTTATTAGAAGTGTCAAACCAACGACACTTAAATGAAGTTATAACATCTCCCAAACCATAATATTCCAATTCCAAGATTTCTTCTAATAATCCATAATAATAGACCTCATATTGATTGTAGGTGCTTCCTAGTACACACATGCCATAATTTATAGTTGTTTTAGAAAGTCTATGCTCCATAATATGAAACTTGAATCCATTTACAAAGTATCCTTTGTAGCATGAAACTTGGCGATTTGGACCATGGGCTAGCTTTGTTATATTCTCATCAATTTTACTAGATGTATTTCTTACCTGTTAAGAAATAAACAAATAATAAGAAGGTTGATATTAAAAAAAGACATGTTTGATATAGTTGGTAAAATGTGACTACTTGCATGAGCGAGAAGCTATTGAGAAAAGTCTCGATCACGCAATATGTCAAGTTCTTTCTCATTTATCCTTGAAAATTGAAATCTCTTTTCATCATCAAATTTCCTTATAAATGGATGAGACAGACAAATTCATTTTAAAAGATGTTTGACTGAAAAAGGAACCAAATACTACAATGAGCCAAAAAAAGAAACTTACTTCAGAAAAGGACCAATCTTAACCTATTTCATCAAGATGTAATGATGGGTGACTCTCAATTCATCCTCACTCAAATATCTAACCATAGCTCTCGAACCAAGTGCTTGTCTAGGGTGTTTACATATGGATAAATGCCTACGTTGATCTACCACTCCACCATCATCATTTCATGGTGCTTGGTTTAACTTAGTTCTTACATGCGGCTTAAAGTATGAGGAACAAAATGTAGAAACTTCCTCAATCATATATGCCTCTAAAACAGAAGCCTCAACTTGGGCTCGATTTCTAACCTTTTTCTTTAAATGGTATAAAAACCTAAAATACATTTAGAAAAAAACTAATTCAATTATATTTAAAATAATCATTACTTTACTAAATGAGTATAGGAGAGAAAATTACCTCTCAAAAGGATACATTCATCGATATTGCATTGGTCCACCAATCTTTGCTTTATATGCAAGATGATAGGCAAATGCTCCATGGAATCAAAGAACCTTGGGGGAAAAACTTTCTCGAGTTTGCACAAAATCTCAACAATATTCTTTTCAAGCTATTGCATATGCTCTATGAGTAGCACAGTTGTGCATATGTCCCTAAAGAAGTTGCTAAGCTCTGCTAATGCTTCCCAAATTGGTTTTGGAAGTAAGTCTCGAAATGCAATTGGGAATAACCTTGACATAAATACATGACAATCATGAATTTTCATCCCATAAAACTTGATTTTCTTTTCATTCATGAAACGAGATATATTTGAGGAATATCTATCAAGAAATTTTAAGGATTTTGCCCAAGTTCACACTTCTTTTATTTGTTCTTTACTCAAAGTGTAAGGTACTTTAGGCTTGTAGACTTGTCCATTTGTATCCTCAAATAAATGTAACTCAGGACGACTACAATACTTCTCTAAATCTTTTCGAGCCTTAACATTGTCTTTTGTTTTGTCTTTCACATCCATTATAGTATTAAAAATATTATCAAAGACATCCTTCTCTATATGCATTACATCTAAATTATGCCGAATCAAATTTTTTTGCGTGTAAGGTAACTCCCAAAAAATACTTTTCTTGACCCAATTATGTCTTTTACCAAAGCCATCAATCATTTTTGCACCATAAGGTGAGTTGCCAAAGGTAATATTAGGAAGTCCTTCGACTCTTTGACGCATTTCTTCACCACTTAAGATAGGAGGTGGTGGATCATTTTCAACTCTACCCTTGCAAAATTTATATGCTTGTTTTCTGTATGGATGATTGAAAGGTAAGAATTGACGATGACAATCAAATTAAGAAACTTTTCTTCCAAACTCAAGTTTGAGAGACTTTGTGTTTTCTATACAGTAAGGACATGCCAAGCGACCATAGGTACTCCACTGAGATAACATTGCGTTCGCAGAAAAGTTACTGATTGTCCACATAAGTGTAGCTCTCATTGGAAAGTTTTGTTTGTTGCAAACATCATAAGTTTCAACCCTAGTATTCCACAATATTTTCAGCTCATCTATCAAGGGAAGCAAAAACACATCAAGATTCTTTCTTGGACTCTTTGGGCCTGGTATTACCATATTAAGAAACATGAATGACTTTTGCATACACATCCATGGAAGAAGGTTGTACACTATAATAATTACAGGCCAATAAGAATATGGTGTACTGGAATTGCCAAATGGGCTAAAGCCATCTGTGCATAGCCCAAGGCGTACATTGCGTGGATCAGATGCAAATGATGGATAAGTGTTATTAAAGTGATTCCACACCTCACTATGAGTTGTATGTGCCATACTTTCATTTTCACAGTGATTTTTGGCATGCCAAGTCATGTGTTTGTAGGTAAATTTAGATGCATATAGTCTTTTTAAGTCTAGGGATCAATGGCAAGTAGCGTAGAACTTTGTAAGGCACCTTTTTTTGTGCTTCCAGCTTCCCTATCTTATATCGAGGATGACTACAAACATAGCATTCTTCAAGGTGCTTGTGCTCTTTGTAATATAATGAACAGTTATTCTCACAAGCATCAATTTTCCAGTAGCCAAGCCCAAGATTTCCCAATTGTTTTTTAGTCTTTTATAAGTTTTCAGGTAACTTTTAATTTTTCGGCAACATACTTTTGATGATTGACATAAGTCGATCATAGCAAGCCTCCGGCATATTGTATTTTGACTTGAGATTTAACAATTGGGAAACAACAAATAATTTGGAATGATTTTTACATCCATCCCATAATGGCTCATCTGTATCTCTCAACAAGTCGAAGAATTTCTATGCTTTAGGATTAGGTGGTTCATCAAATATTGTATTCCAATCACATTCAAGGCCTATAGCATTTATCACCATTGTTCTATATTGAGATTCTTCTTCATTTGATTCCATTGAAGAAGCCCCAACATTATGTTTCCTTTTCATGGATTCACCACGTGCATACCACAAATCATATCCGTGAGTGAATCCATTCTTTAAAGGTGATAATGTATTTGGTCTTGATCAAAAAATTTTCTATTACCACACTTTGAGTAAGGGCATTTTATTTAGTTACGAAAAATACATCCCGTATGTGCAAAGGCAAAATTCAAAAACTCCTCAACCCTCACCACAAAATCATCATCAAGATAATCATCCTTATCAAGATGTACCATCATCAAGATAACCATCCTTATCAAGATGATGGTACATCCAACTACGGTTAGAAGACATGTGTATTGCATTTTTTAACAATTGTGCAAAGATTAGCTTGTAACAAAAATAATAAATCAATTAATTTTTAATAGAGCATTAGATTGGGACAATTTGGACCTAGGTAAGATATTATCCTACTCATTAACTGGAGTAAATCAAAGTCATGTAAACAAAGTAAATTATACCAAATGTTTGGCTAAGCTTTTTTTAAACATCTTATAAGCACCTACATCTTATAAGATGTTTTTGGAGTTTATAAGATGTTAGATCTAATTTTTAAAATAAGTTGTTGAAGTGTTTGGATAAAATAAGATTTTGGGGCTTATAAGATGTTAATAATGGTAATTTTGTAATTAAAATGATTAAAATTGAAGGAGTTTGTTAAGATCTTAAAAATAAGTTAGGGTCTTCTTACTTTTTTAAAAGAATTTATAAACTCCCAACATCTTATTTTAAGATCTTATAAACTCTTTTTTTAAAAAAATTATCAAACACTTTTGATCAACTTATAAGCTCTTAAACATCTTATAAGATATTTTGAGGAGCTTATAAGCTCACCCAAACACCCTCTAAATACTAGTCAAGCAATAATCTAGCAAATCCTTACTCCAAATTGTATTACAATACTACTTAATCAACTCATAAAAAATGAAAACAGTTAGAAATAAGAGGTACTTGCAAATTAGAAAAAGGAATAAAATAATCATTTCTTAATGTAGTGACATACTTGTGGTGACATTTTATGTAGAAATTCCCAATAAAATAATAATTTTTTAATGTACTCATAACCACATAGTAGGCTTTTTAATTAATTCCTGCATGTGCTCATAACTATCAAATTCTCTTATCTCTAATTTTTCATCATGTCCACACCGACAATACCATTTGCCACCATATAAAATCATAAAGAATTCAAATTACAAAAGAAAAAATGACATATAAAATTCATTGAGCAAACTAAAAGCAACAAAAGGCTAAACTACTCATCGAAAATGTAAGCAGAATAAAATCGTCCTTAAAAATAGTTTGTCTAATTTTATTCTCATTTTACTATTTTAAGTTGGAAAGAAAAGGGGGTAACAATTTTAATTTGTATAAAAAAACTGTAAAAGTATTAAAAATCTTAAAACATAAGTCAATATATTAAAACAATAGAAAACCGAATATAGATGGCATAAAATACAAGTAAAAGTATCTATCTATATGATATCTCTTAAAATATTAGAACGAAATGAAAGCAAATAAGAGTTTTTTTTTAATTGTTTTTAAATAAAATAAAACCTAACAAATGACTCTAGAAGTTTCGAAAAGTGACAAATATATAAAAGATTGCATAAGCATATAACTTGATGCTTGAAGTTGATAAATCCTTCACACGCGATACTCCGCATGAAAGAAGGGAACTTAGATGCTATTTGTAACAGGTTATAAAATAGTTTTCACTTGTATTTAAAAAATCTTCTTGAAAGTATTTTGAGGTAAGCATGTTTCTCTGTGTGGAGTGTGTTAATGTAGATAACCTCATGGAAAATTCCTTCCCAAACTTAGTCCAAGGATGAGGTTGCATGCCCCTAATGCCACACCACGCCATGTATCTCATTCGAGAAACAACAATTCCAAGGTTCCAAACTTAGCAACCCCACAGCAAGAAGTGTGGTCCGCGTATACATTTGTAAACAAGAAGGCAGCAATTTTGCTTGTAAATAATAGTCTTTTAAGTAGCAGCACGAATATCTTCAGGGATTCACAAATCAAAAATTACCTATCTAATGATAAACAACATCTTTAATCTTTGATGAGCGAATGCCCTCTCCAATAACTGCAAATGTTGTAATAAGAAACCATAAATAAATAAATTCTATTATTATAACATTAAACCAATTCAATTCAATACTGTACATAAATACACCAAAATGTTTAATTATAATGAAGATAATCTACTCATACCTCACTAATAGATTAAGAGCACATTTTCACTTTGTTAATACAATCAAAGATTAAAAAACTCAAAATAGCATCATACTTTCGTATTCCCAAACTAATACAGTCATTATTTTGGAATCTGCCCCACTCTCCTTCCCTCTTTCTTCCGACAAACTTATCTCTTCATTCCATGCTTTTGTCTCCATGCAGCCAATTAAAACACTCACCCAAAACTTGGAGAAAGGAGAAAGAACTCACTCTTCTGACTTTCTAATTTATAAAGATAAAATTTCAAAGTTCAAATCATGGCTTCCTTTCTCCATTCCACCAATTTTTTCCTTCTCATTCTCATAAAAGAAGAAAAATGAAAGAAGTATAATACAATTAAAAGAAAAATACAAAATATAATATAATATATATAGAGAGAGAGAGAGAGATTACTAATTTATTCATAAAATCTTTTGTGTAGAATTTTAGGATTAAGTTGGGATTTGGTTTGGAGAAGGTTACAAGAAGTTGTAGATTTCAATTGTCCGGGCAGACAATTCTTGCTTAAAAAACTTCTCGACAACATGAAGAACTATATTATAATCCGAGGTTGGGTTTGGAAATGAAACCGAACTAGCGGGCCTGCTTGTTTTAATTTGCAAATTCTATTTTCACATGTTCTATTATTTTAAAAATGAAATACATTATTTTTTTATATATTTTTATTCATATTATTTTTATTTTTATTTTCAAAACATATTCTTCAATAATTTATATATCTTTTTTATGTACTCCATTATTTCTATCTCTCTTCACCTACAATCTATTAAAACTAATATAATCATTACTTTTCTAATAATCTATATAAATACAAATTTATTTTGAACTCATTTTCAATAACTAACTTTTTGAATTTTAAAAATAATGAAAATGAAAATAAAACCAGACAGGTAAGTTTCTTTGTTTTCTAGAAGAAAATAGGAAGGTAATATGTGAATGAATGTTAGTTGAATGGGTGAAATTTTGTTGGATAGGCAAATGGCCAACTATTACTAATAAGAAGGGAAGTATTACAAAATTAAATAAAAGATGAAATATAAAACGAAACATAATTTAACCTAAAAAATTATGAAGTAAGTGATTGATATTAATTATGTACTAGTTAAAAGTTTTTGTTAAAATATGGGATAAAATATTTTAATGTGAATATAAATAATAGTAATATAATTGTAAAAACGTAAATGTTATTTTACCAAAACGTAAATTCAAATTTGATATGAAAAATTTTAAAAAGAAATTGCATTTAAATTTTGACTGCTGCTATATAAAAATGTATTCCCAGAGGTGGGATGTGATGATTTTGAAAAATAAAGTTTAATCTGGCTTATGTAAATGTAACTAATGGTTCAACGTAATTGTTTTAATAAAAGAAGGAAAAGATAAAAAAAATTCTAACATTTGAAGTTATTTATGTATTTTTTTTTATATTTCTTGAAATATTTCTTTCTTTGCACAAATTATCAATTCTATGTGGTAAGCAAAAATGAAAATCATATTGAGAGCGAAAAGAGTCTATCCAAATTCAATTTATTGAGTAAGACCGAAAAAAAAGAAAAAAAAATCATAAATCAAACTAAGAACGCATAACCGTAGATTTAAATTCAATTCATCGAGTAAGGTAGGAAAGAAAAGCTAATAACTAAAATTTCCTGGCCTACAACTACTCAAGAACTAAATAATGTAATACTTTCAAGTAATGTTTGCTAAATCAGAAGATTTAGATAATTAATTCTTCTAAACTTTGTTCTTTTTTAATGATGTGATAAAAAATTCGACTTAAGAGCAATTTGATAAATTAATTAAAAATGATAAATAAACTATAAAATTAATAAACTAAGTAAATGAGTTAGAGAACTCAAAGGATAAGTCAAACTCATAAAGAAAATAGAAAAATCTTAATGGCCTAAGCCCATCAAACTAAAATCTATAAATACTAAATTTTGGAGAAATAAGACACAAGAAATTATTTTAATGTAAATATATTAAAATCATTAGAATAAATATTGTATCTTTTAGCTTATAAAAAATTCTAAATTTTGTTGCTTAAATTGATATATAACTTATTTAGATTAATTCTTGAAGAATAAAAACTAACAAATTCGTCATTTAAAATGTATATATGCACTTATTGATGAAACAATGATGCCACCTTCATATTTATCAATTTTGTTACGAGATAAAAATTACAATTTTAATTAATTATTAATGTAACTACATAGTATGAAAAATATTAATGAAATAAGCGTATAATTTAATACATCATCCCATTATATTATAAAATTAAACATTAAATATAAGGTACATAATACATAATAATAATATTATTATTTTTTAAATAAATAATATAAACTATTATTTTTTTTCCTTACATCAAACTCATTTTGACTCCAATTCAGCAGCCTACTTTCCTTGGCTTGTTCTACACCTGCTATCTTGGCTGCCTCAATCCATTTAGTAAGTCCTGCCACAAACTCTTCTTCGGTGATATTCATTTCTGCAACAGTGAGATCTACAGATGGTATGTTGGAAATTATATGGGAGTCTACTCCTTTGAGCTTAGACACAATTTCTATGGTCGTCACCATCTTCAACTCTTTGAGATTAGCCATGAATTTTAGCTCTTCAGGGAGGCTCTTCAGGGATAGGCATTCCTCGATTTCCAATCGCCCGAGCTCTGGCGTTGCACCTCTTCCAACTTTAATATTTTTCAGTTCGTCCAGTTCCCGGAGAAGGAGGACTTTGAGCCTAGGAAACCCATCACGAGAGATCACCATTTCTTCACCACCAAATGAAAACGCATCAAATTTGAGGTACAATAGCTTTGGCAGCTTTTCCAGGATTGGCATGGGGTCTTCTTCAAGAAAAGTACGGCTGAAGGTTAAGTAAGAAAGATTTGGAGGGAAATTACTGGTACTGGGTAACCTGCTGAGCCTACCTTCCAGATTAAGCTGAGTGAGACGTTGCAGAATAACAAGCCCGTCCAGGGATGGCATTCGTCCTTCTGATCTTAAGTGTAGACAATCGAGATTCTTCAGCATAGCCAATGAAGTACATATCTCACTTACATCAAAGTTTTCGTCGAGAATAATGCCCAATTTGCCAAGAGTAGTCATCTGGGTGAAGTGATTATCAGGCATATTCCAATTATCTACCTTGACGTAGATCAAAGTCTGAAGATTCTTCAAATTGCTTATATTAAAAGTTTCCTCGCAAGTGATAGAAGACATGTAAAGGTGACGTAATCTGTCCATTTTCCATAAAACATTTGGCAATTGGACGCCTTCGTTTAGTGTTATATCAAGGACCTGAAGGTTTTTAAGGCGACCCAGTGAGCTTGGGAGCGTTCTTAAATTGTTGTTTCTTAAGCCCAGGTACCTTAAATCAACCAGTGTGCCTATCGAGTCGGGCAATATTTTCAATCCAAGACCATCCATGTCAAGTACCCTAAGGAGCAATCCAGAAATGTTCCAATTATAAGATGAAATATCATCGACATTGCTGACTCCATGGATGAAAAGAGAGCGTAGATGTTTATTTGGACTCATTGAGGAAATAGTACTGAACATTTCAGTACTGCTGCAGTAGATAGCCTGATGGCGTGGTTGAGTAATATTATTCCCACGATGAACATCGCTTAGTATCTCAAAACTTATTTCCTCCTTTGCTTTTCTGATGGATAGCTCCCGAAGAAGATCGTGAATTTTATAGTGTTCTACTTTATCATCCATACTTGTATCCTTGACTTGAACCATGTTTCGATTGATCAATTCATCTAAATAACCTGTTGCTATCTCCTCCATTGTTTCTTCTCCTTCTTCCTGCGGGACTAAGCCTTCTGCAATCCAAATATGTACCAACTTTTCTGCATGGATAGTAGCGTCTTCCTTGAAGAAGCCGAGACACAAGAAGCAAGACTTGAGATGAGGGGGCAAATCCTGGTAACTCAATTCCAATATTGCTGACACACTACTTCCACCCCTTCCTAAATGAGAGTTCATTCCTTTCAGAACCTTCTCCCATCCACTCTTCGACTGTCCCTGTTTCACCAGTAGACCTCCTACTACAGTGATTGCTAATGGTAGTCCAGCACATTTTCTCAAGATCTCTCTCCCAATATCCCCCAATTCTTTTGGACATTTGCCATCAGTATTATCAACGAATGCCTTCTTCAAGAACAATTCCCAACTCTTTTCATCGTCTAAAGTTTTCAGCTCATGGACATATCGAGCACAACTTGGAACATCCCGGTTGCGACTTGTAAGCAACAATCTACTTGCTTTATCTGTCAAGATAAGAAAAGGATTCAGGAACTGTGATGGTCACAAGTAAAAAATGATGATCATTGATCAAATCAGATTTTACTTGGCAAATTGAGTATTAGCATTAAGATTGGCTCAAAGTTTGTATAGTACAAGAATATTAGTTGTTTTCTCAATGATTAAGGAACCTAGCTATAAACTCGTTTTAGACATTTGGTATGTGATGTTATGATTCAAAAAGAAAGATTCAAGAAAATCCCATCTGATTTTTTAAGTATTGGTGAACTCCCTTCATGTTAACCATAACAATATCATCAACACCTATTGAACAATGTTGAATCAACATTTCTGGCAATATAATTATTAGGTAATTTCTTGATTGATATCTCCCCCGTACTTACATCCATGAGGACCAGGATTCAAAATCAAATGAATTTCGAGTGCATATGTATATATATATTTTTTAAAAAAGAAAATTTTCCAATAAGCATATGGACTATTTTTTAAAAAATATTTTATAAGCTTTGACAATAACTTTAGTAGGACATCTTGTTAATTAAAAAATATTCAATATAATAAGTATCAACCCGAAGTCTCAACCCACCGAAAAGTTTTTGTGTCAATCAATGTTTGCACAAAAATAAACTAGGTCAACCCACTAACCCATGAATCAATAACCCACAACCTAATCCATTTCAGTTTGTGATCATTTTTCACTACTTATCCATTTCATTTCCAATTTGTGATCATTTTTCACTACTTCACTCTATAATTCATCTAAAAAATTCTACATCATCTTAATATTCAACCAATAATTCAATAAAAGCATCTAAATATATTTTATCACCAATTATCGTTCATGAATTCATAAATTAAAATTAATACAAGGGCACTAAAATAATTCAACAATTACCTTATGAATCAATATCCAATGACAATCAAAACAACTATTGTAACAATCAATACAACTCCATTAAAATACTTGACAAGTATGTGTCGTGTATCTGATCAATTAAATCAATAATTAGGCATCATTTTCCAGCCAAGTTATCATTAAACAAAAGTTTAAAAACTAACATAATGAAATTATTGACATCATTCAATTATTAATATTCATTCCAACAATAATAAATAGTTAAATACTAAATAATACTCACTAAGTCATTTGAAATCAACCTAAAATTAAATTGTTCAAAAATAATATCGAGTCATCAATTAAAATGCAAAAAATATAAGCATATTCCAGCTTCTTTTTTTTTTTTCTTCTTTCTTTCTTGTTTTTTAAGAATTTGAATTGACTTGGATCAGGTTGAGTCACATTAGTAGGCAATCCAATAAAATTATTGTATTTATCGACTAATTCAAATCGATATTGATCCAACCCGATAATCTTTAAATTTAATAATACTGTGTTGATTCAACAACACTAATTGCATGTTTGTCTATGTTTTCAAATTCATTTTCAGCTACTTTCATTATATGGAAATGAATTATTGATAATTTATTATTATTTTCATTTATATTCCAACTCATTTTTATTTTAAAACATGTTTTTTAATAACTTATATATCTTCTACCTCTAACTCATATATCTTTTCTCTTAGCTTTTAATATTATTATCTTTTTTCATTTATAACCTATTAAACTCAATATAATCATTATTTTTCCAACAATATTATCCAAATACAAATCCATTTTCAACTCTTTTTCTCTAACTAATTTTTTAAATTTTAAAAATATTAAAAATGAAAAATAAAAATGAAAATATAACCAAACATGCTCTAAGTGCATGTTAATTTATGCATTCAAATTTATTTTCACCCACTTTCACTATTTAAAAATAAATTATCAACAATTTATCATTATTTTTACTTACATTCCAACTCATTTTTATCTCAAAATATATTTTCTCCTAATAATTTATACATCCTCTATCTCTTCTTCAATATTATGTCTCTCACCATCTATATAATCTACTAAACCATATACATCATTATTTTTTCAATACATTATTTAAATACAAACTTATTTTCAATTCTTTTTCTCTAATTAATTTTTCAAATTTAAAAATATTGAAAATAAAAATTGAAAATGAAAACATAGCCCAAACATGCTTTAAAATTGGGGTAAATTGCATTTTTACCCACCCACGCCCTCGGTAGAAAATGAAAAAGAGCAAAAAGATCCCTTATGAAAAAAAAAAAAGGCAACAAATCTTTTTGTGATTTTAAAAAATATACACACCATTTCCCCCTTATAATTTGCAGCAATTTAACTATAATTTTAATATATAAAGACTATACTACCCCTAATTATTTCATATATTTTTAATTATATTTAAAAACTATTTTTAGATATATTTTCAATTTTTATTATTTATTTCTTAAAATATATTTTTATATATCTTTTTTTATCTCCATCATATCAATTTTTTTATTATGAAATTTAAAAAAAATAATTTTGGAATAACACAATTTACGTATATCATAAATAAAATATTTATCTATTAATTTTGTAATAAATTAAATTTGCAAGATAGAATTTTGTGACAAGAATACTTAATATGGTACTTTAAAATATTTTTTAAACTATAAACTTTTTTAGTGAAATAAAAATATAATTATAGATATTTTTTGAATTATCTTAGAAATCTATATTGCAATTTTGAATAAGTATAATAAGATATTTTAGTTGTAATATATAAGTTAATCGTATTAAAATAAAATATAAAAATAAATAAACAATTCATGAAAACTTTTGAATTTAATTAAAAATTTTAAAATTATAAAAATTTGATATTTACCTAAAATTACACAATTAAATAAGCATAAACTGTATTATATATAATAATATAAACATTTTCTATCAATAACTTATATATATATATGTATAATGAATTTATATTCCTTTTCTATTTTCTCTATATGATTAATATTATATAATCAATTACTTTTTCAATATATATTACTTCATGGCAATATGTATCAGGTGGGGAGGATGCCATGCGTACCTTGTTCATCGGGAAAAGCACTTGCGAGGGATTCCCAATCTTCTTCTTTCCACACATCGTCGATAACTATGAAATACCGTCTGCCGTTGAGGCGTTCGTGGAGCATGTCCCTGAGGCTGGGCAACTGCAATTTCTCTATAATCTCCAATATCTTTAGCTTGTCTTCTATGGGCTCTAACAGCTGCAGCATCAGCTCCTTGATAACCTCTTTGGCGTCGAATTCCCTGGAAACAACAACCCAAGCACGGAGGTCAAACCGATCAGCGAC
>JACGDI010003377.1:34112-48181 GCA_014898725.1 Jacaranda copaia | reverse complement strand
GAAATCCACCTTCTGGATGGCCAAATCGCCCAGCTTTTCCACCGCGAATGAGAGTGCTGCCTCCGCCATAACTGCTTCCTATCTCCCTAATTGATTTCTTGTTGCCTTCCTCCGGAGAATCACCTGCGTCAATAATAATTATAGTAGAGGAGCAACCTATTATTTTATATATATTTTTTTACTAAACAAAGCCAACTGGCCGGCATTGCTATGACATAAGGCGGCTCGACGCTATTTTTTTTAAGGAGCTTGTCCACGTCACTGTTGAGAAAGTGGGACATGGATGTCACTTTTGTTGGAACCTTGTGAGGAAAATACTACCTGTATTTTGGATCTTCAATTTTAACTTTAAAAAAATGTGAAGTAAAATAATTTTCCTGATATAATTTTATATTCTATATTTTGTCTAATATTTGTCCTTTTCTTTTTCATATTCATTTTCCTACTATAATCAAATGTGTGTTTTCTTTACATAGTAGAGGCTTTTGAGTGTATGGCAGAATAGGGGTGCATCAAGTGGAACTAAGTTTAAAAAATAATTTCAAACTCAAAATATACATTTTAGGCATTAAGTGGAACTAAGTTTAAAAAATAATTTCAAACTCAAAATATACATTTTACGCTTGAATTTGAATTCAAGCTTGATAAAAATTTAAGATTAGCTCAATTTGACTTATAATGAAGCTTGATTTTCAAATGAATTTTGAATTAATAATATAAAAATATTAACATTATATCTCAGCTCGCATGTTAGCTTGCAGCTTTGAAGTAGAGCTTGAGCTCCATTGATCTAGACTTGAGTTCGAACAATTTTGAACTCTTATTGAGTTAGTTCGAGCTCGATTTAACTTGCTTACATCCCTAGTACAACTTAATTTACATTAAGAATTGCATCTTGATTGAATTGGAAGTCTTGGCAAATCTTATTTATTCAAATGAGGAGTCTAATTTTATGCAGTTTGGGGGCTCAATAGTGTGTGAACTATTTTGGGAGAGTTAATTTGCCACGGAATTAAATTAAAGATAATTCCTCTGCCGTGGATTACTTGAGTTGAGGTTACCTCAATTCACTAGTATAATGAGTTAATATTTATGATGGATGAAATTAGCCAATCATATATATATATATATATATTATACAAGCAATCCTGTATATTCCTTTAACTTTGTTCTTTCTATTTGAACTACTCTTCATGAACTTTTAATTTGTAATTATGCATTGGCGAATAGAACACGAATTGAATTAATAAATAAGAACAAAGTTCAGAATCAAATAATTGGGCCTTCTTCAGCATGGGAATCTTAATAATGAACTATTTATGCATATCGTGTGTATATAAATAAAATAAAATAAAATAAAATGAAGCTTTCTCCACCTAACTACTAAATTGACAAAATGTTTTGAAGGATTACTTTATATATATCTTTTTCATTTTTTAACAAAATATAGCTGCCCAATCTGCTTTCTTGACTCGAGAAAGGCTAATCGAGACAACTATTTGAGGTCTACCTACTGATGGCAAATTTGTATTAGGTAGAACACTAATACAACCTCAATTATTGTATAATGTTTATCAAACATTTATGAACTGTAATTAGTTCTTGTAAACAGTTACGACTATTTTGGTAATGATGTGCCAATTAAAGCCCCTAAGCATAAAAATAGATGTTTAATAAAAAATAATATAATCAATTAAAAAGAGCTACTAAGTCAATCTAATTAAGTCACTTAAGGTGGACTCCATAATTTAAATGGGCTCAAGTCCACTAAAACTTAATTAATATAAATATCAATCAATATACCAAACTAAAAAGGCATTTAAGTAACTACTTTTTAAATATTTCTTTATTTACGAAACCGGTTTTATATGATTAAAAAAAAAGAAAATCATATTGAGAGGGAAAATAGCTTATCCAAATTCAATTTATTGAGTAAGATAGAAAACGAAGGGAAAAAAAAAGAAAGAAAGAAAGAAGAAGAAGCATTAAAGCATTAAATCGAACCAAGAAGGAAGAAGAGTGGCTTTAAATTCAATTCATCGAGTAAGGTAGGGAAAAAAACAAATAACTAAACAATCCTTGCATACAACAACTCAAAGCTAAAATGTTTGCGTTAAAACATAAGATTATATAATTAATTCTCTTGAACTTTGTTTTCTTTTTTTTTAAAGTAGAATTTGACTTTTCAAATATTATATCTCCATTTTTTTATTCTTTTTTTAAATTATAGTGAATATATAATTTTTTACTATTAGGAGAGTTATTAGCTTGTAAATACCTGTCAAATGGTAGAGGTATTTATATGACAGCCTTAAGATCGTGTCCAAAATACTAGCCTAATAAATAATTACAAAAGGAAAAAAAATTAGAATTTTCATTGTAATTATATAAAAATAAAAAAAATAATGAAAATGATAAATAATCGCATAGAATTGATAGTAAATAGGGTATAAAGTAATAATGAATTGGATATAAGACATATAAAAGCAATAGGGGGATGATTTTTTTATGTTTTTTTTTATGAACATTTGAAATGACTTTTTAAAAACAAAAACAATTTGGCCAACCTAAGACATAGACATTTTGCCCTCCAAAAAATTTATAATCTTTTGTTGTTTTATTCACATAATCCAGCCAGCTATGCAATTAAGATAGTGTTTCAGTTATAATCTTTCCATTTAAACTAATCATTATTATTTAAGTTGTAAGTATGCATTCTTATGGGCTTTCTTATGCGAGAAAGACTAATCGAGGTAGACTGATGGTTGATAATCCAAAAATGGAGTATGTACCCATATGGGACAAATTTGTATTAGGTAGAACACTACGGCCCATTTGGTTGAATTTTTATTTCAATTTTCTGCATTTAGTTATTGGTTTTTGAATAAAAAGGAAAATGTATTTGAATAATTTATTTAAAAATATTGTGTGTGGTAGGCATAGAGATAGGAATTTGTTAAATTTATAATTTTTTTATATAGAGAAGACGTGTTTGGTGAAAATATTTAAAGCATGTATATTTTAATTGAATGAATTATTTGAATGATGTAATAATAGAATTATAAGATAAATGTGAAAATAATAAAAATTGAAAACCTTAACTCTCAAAAACAAACAAATAGGCCACAATTAATTACGAAACAATCTCAATTTGTTACAATTCTAGTTGAAGATGACCTATATATTGCGCAACTTTATATCAAAATCTATGAGCTCCAATTAGAGTTTAGATCTTGTAAAAAGTAAGTATTCTTAATTTGTTTAACAATGTAAGCTCCAAGAATTATTACATGTTTTTAACAAGTTAAAACTATTGATTTTGTAAGTTTTGTAGTCATATGGCACGAGCTTGTTACATAATAAAAATAAGTTGAATTCTTTTGTATTTTTTTAAGGATATTGTAATGGTCTTAACTTAATTTTTTTACCTATAAACATGACAAAATTTGTTGTCTAACATATCACTTTTACTGATATTTTAGAATTTTTTAAATTGAATTTTAAGATTAAATAAAATATTTAATTGATGGACAAATCAAATCTTGTCATGTATGAAATTAAGACATGTAATGCCACTCAAATCATATCTTGAAAAAGAAGAAAACAAAATATATAGTTTAAAAATCCAAATGACATCTTGTAATTAAAAACATAATTGTTATATTAATTTTTGTGTACTAAATTTTTTATACTAACTCTTGAATTTTCTATTTGATATTTATACAAGATCAAATTTAGTATGAGAAGAGGGAGATTTATTTACAGGGTGAGTATCACTCATAAGATACTGATTTATCATTTTACAAATAATTTAGTTTAGGACGAGAAAGATGAGCAGTTTCGGGAATGGTGACAAGAGATTGGTATTTTTAAAATAGGTTTATTTTGTGTTTAAAATTTCTAGTTGGATTGAATAGAAAATTTTCTTTAAGGTCTTGGATACTCAAGTTCAATTGTTAAGACTAGTATTTGAATTATCTTTCATTGTAACGATTTATTATTGGGATTGTTTAATAAATTTTTTGAAAATTTAACATACACTATTGGATTTGAGCTTTAGTGTCTTTGAGTCTTTGAATTTAGAGGCATTGCCTTATTATATTCCAAATTTGGGACATAACATTGTCAGTTGGTTATCAACCCTCAAAATTTCAACACTTCAATGGCTAGGCTGACCCAAAGCAACACATAGTCTATTTTGTCGAAACTTGCAATACTCCTGAAACATATGGGGACTACATTATTAAACAATTTATTCGATCATTTAGGAAAATTGTCTTTGATTAGTATACTAACTTATGTGCAAATTCCATTGATAGCTGGAGGTGATTAGAATAAGAATTTCTCAATTACATTTACAAGATTCGAGGATGACTAACATGATTGAACTTACTAAATGTCGGCAACGGGAGGAAGAGCCCATTATCAACTACATTAACCATTGGGGAAATTTGAGCCTTAGCTGCAAAGTTACTTTGCATTAAACTTCTACAACTGAGATGGTCTTTGCTACATACTTTAACAAATCAAGTGAAAAGCTTTTTAAAAATAGGCAAGTTGTACACATAACATTGAAATAAGCTTGAATTTTGACAAAGAAGAATTCTTAAGTGATGCCGATGAAGATGAAGATGAAGATATTGGGGCAATTAAGTTTAATCTCCAGAAGCAAATGCTCTTTGATAAAAGTCAAAACTATCGTCAATGATGCTCCTAGATACAAACATAAACTATCTAAAATTTTCAAATTAAAGTCTATTAAAATGCTTCTAGATATGAGCTTAATCAATATAGGATCTTCAAGTTAAATCTCTAAATAAAAACCTCCTTGATATGAGTATAAACTATTAACATATTCAAATAAATTTAAAAAATTCCTTGATAAGAGTATAAAGGTTTAGAGACAAATCAAAAGAAGTGCATCTCGGCAAGTGTATAAAAAGTTACAAGTCAAATCCAAATGTAGACTACTTGAAACGAGTGTTATAAACTTTCTACATATTAAAATTGGAGAAGTTCTAGTTATGAGTATAAAGTATATATAAATTTCAAAATGAAGGCTTCTTAATAAGAGTATACACTACTAGACAAATTCAAATGAAAGCACCTTGATAAAAGTATAAATTATTTGTTAAATTCAAATTGAAGAACTTCTTGATTCAAGTATAAACCATCTACAAATTCAAATGAAGACTCCTAGGCATAACTATAAACTATCTGATGAATCCGAAGAAAGAATTCTTGATACGAGTATAAACCATTTATAGATTTAAATGAAGACTCTTGATATAAGTATAAATTATTTGCAGACAGGCTGCACCTCCTTCCTCTCCTACTTGCTTTAGTGATAATCATAATAAGGGAATACGTGCATCCTAGTCCCTTTTCCATGCAATGGTGTGTCAAAGAGTAGGAGTAGGATGTAGCACTAGGCTACAGAGCTTAGAACTGATTAATCATAATAAATTGTACTCCTAGTACCCGAATAAGGTCACCCATTAATGGTTCACCAAAAATCCCCCATTTCTTGATTTATCTTTCTCGAGGAACAAAAGGGCATGGATAAGAATGAGTGGTGGATGCTGATCCCACAAAGGAATAGCCCCACATACATACATGCGCAAGCCTAGACATAGAGCTACGAAACAACCTATTAAGCTACGCAGTAAGCGGATTAGACTGAGGCAGGTTAGTAAGTAAGGAAAACCTTTAAGAGAGACATTTAATTTCTCTTCCATCCTTTGCTCAGTACGGTATGACTTCTTCAACGCGTTACGATTCTAGTAAGTCATTGTAGCTTGATTTTTTAAATAAAAGACTCATTCACTACCTATCTATCAAGATAGGGGAAAGTGAACAAGTCTCGAGGGGGTTTGTATACATCAAAGTTTTGTTATCTAATTCATCAATATTTATTTATATTTTGGAATTTCTCAAATTAAATTTCAAAATTAAATAAAACATTCAATTAATGGACAAAACAAAAATTGCTACATATGAAAATTAAAGCATGTGAAGCCACTCAATTCATATCTTGCAAAAGAAAGTAATAAATGTTGATTTTTGGAATTTTCAAATCATATCTTGTGATTAAGACAATAAATCCTAATCAAATCATAGAGGGTTATTAAAATCATGCCACTTCATCAAATTATTATAACAAATAGCTCTTGCCTTGCAAGTACAAATAGAGATGATTTCCAAGAAGCCAAAATAGCAACAACATAACAACAACAATAATATAAAACAAATTCTACATTCAAGCAAGAGAGACTGACGAGGAGGTTCCATAGTTCACTCAACCAAATTCAAGAAGATCTATGACTCCAAAGTGTACCCCAAGGAGATAACAGTACAAAGCGTTCAAATTACGGTGTTTGATTTAAGATAGTTGTATGATGCGTTTAAATTAATGTTATTCTCTCAACTAAATTCAAAGAGACTCAGAGCTAGCATCCAAGATGTACATCAAGGTGTTGATAGTGAAATTTGTCAAACTAAGTGCCCGCTTGGATTCATTTTCAAACTCTCTTTTCACCAATTCTACTATTCCAGAAATTAAAGCCATAACTTTTTATACATTTTCATCCAACATCATTTTTACTTTAATTTTTAAAATATATTCTCCAATAATATATATTCTCCCAATAACTTATATATCTTTTCTTTTGATTCCATTATTTCTATCTCTCTCCACCTAATCATTATTATTACATTTCCAGCATAATCATTATATTTCTAAACATTTCATCCAAACACATTTTTATTTTCATGTCACATCACATAACTAATTTCCACTAATTTATAAATGTTGGAAATTAAAATGAAAATGAATCCAAATGAGCCCTAAGTATTTAATTTGAAATTACAATGTGAAGCCCTCAAATTAATATCTAGAGGATATCAAAATGCTGAATTTCACCATCAAAGTAGCAAACTTGAAAACTATTGTTTGTGGAGAGGAAAATTAGAGAAATTAATTAGAGATTATATCTACATTCATCAATTTATTAAATTTCTAATTATACAATTTTTTTATTTTGTAATTTATATCTTGCCGATACAAAATTAGTGTTATATTACAAAAATACTTTAAAATATTCTTTAAGTATTTATTAATATGATGTTTTGCCTAAAGGTAAACTCAGCCTAGTGCCCGTTTAGATAAAGCATCGAGATTTTTTGAGAATGCAATGTGTGTTTTAGGAGAAGACTTTGAAATTGAATCTCAAAAATTGAAAAACTACTTCAAGATGTCAAAAAACTATTTTCAAGTATCTTCGACAGGCATAGTAATGTTAGTACTTTTGAAACAAATATAAACACTTTCTTTCTTTCTTTTTTTTTAAATATATACTGGCTTTGGGCATTTGTCCAATGCCAATTTTGCATGCACAAAAATATTTTTTGAATTGTTCAGGATTAATATATGAAATAATTTGAATTAACTTAAAGTGGTATTCAGATTGTATTAAGCATTTAACATAATAAAGAAGACAATGGAAGATGAAATTTTACCAATATTGATTATGAGTTTGTAGATTTTGTGAAGAGGATAATTGTAATCTTAATCATTATTTTTAAAGAATCCTTTAGATGATAAATTTAAAATATTAATAAAATTGGTATCCAAACTACTTTTGTTAGGTTGAAATCTCTATTTTATCTTTCAAACTTCATTATTTATTTTAATTGTTGAAATAATTAAAAGACAAAATTTTCTATATATATAGACTTTTCAACTAAAATTTTATGATTAGTGTTGTAAATCAAATAAAATATGGGAAAATTGCAAGCATCCTCCCTAGGATAATAGGAATGGGCAAAAACCACCCTTAAAATATATATATATATATATCTATATACACACACATATAACTTTCTTATATTATTGAAAATCATGCAACAAGCACCTTTGAAAATATTGATGCAACTCATGCGCGGTGCATGCGACTAGGCATGAAATTTTTTGTATAAAAAGATGATTATATTCTTACTTATTAACCATTGAATTTTTTTCTAAGATATCAATGGCTTAGATTAAATCTTATTATTTTTTAAAAAAATATTAAAAACTATGTATAATATAATACATATATATAATATATATAATATTTAATAATATAATACATATGTATATTATATATATATACATATAGATATAATATTTATCTTCATCTTCTCCTATCCCCACCCCCCAAATCCCCCACCCCACGATACCGATTGCCGTGGTTGTCGGCAGAAACAAAAGATCAAGAAGGAAAAAAAAAAAAAACAAGAACTGTTACAGTTTGGAGATAGGAGTGGAGGTTTGGGGTGAGTGTGGGGTAGCCGGAAGCTGTTTGGCTATAGATGGAAACAGAAGATTTAAAAAAAAAATGTTTTGGCTGCCAGGTTGCCATGGCCAACAGCCAAGTCGGATCTAGCCAGATGTGTCTGGATTCGGCCAATATGCACTGTTGCCATGGCAACTTGTCATAGTTTGGGGATAGGAGCCGGGGTTGGGTTGGGGGGGATATAATATATATAATATATATGTCACATATAATTATTATATATATATGTATATATTTTAAATAAATTTATATATGTATATAAGTATAAATTAAAAATATTTATAATATATAAATTTGAAATGAATAAATTTTTTTGTATATATATTATATGTATAAATAAAAAAATATATGCATATATTTATAGGTAATTTTATATGTGTGTATATATTTTATATATAACAATAAACAAAAAAATTATTGTATATTTTTATAAATATTAAGTATTATTTAATTTGTAATGAATTGAAGGAAATTTATATATATGTATACATATATCATATGTATAAATAAAAATATATTATATCTATAAATAAAAAATATGCATATATTTATAAATGAATTTATAAATAAAAAATATATTTTATATTCTTATAAGTATTGAATATTATTCAATTTGGATCATGCAAAAAATATATATGCATATATATATATATACACTTTGATATGGAATAGTCTAACAGGAAGCCTAATGTCAGTTCTATTCAGCCCAACAGGTCCACTGAGCCCAACATCAGTTTTGGAGCTAACTCATTTGACAACAATTATTTGGTTGAGTAAACTATTATTGATCGGGTTCGATGGGACGCGTCGCTTATTCTAACTTATTCCGCTATGTACCAAGTCGATTAGTTAAATGGTCGACCAGCTAGGTCCGGACGATCGTTGTCAACCTCAAGTCTTTTTCCCAAGCGCTGACTCAGATCCACGTTGTATTTATTATTTTGTCAGACATCATGCCTCCGCATTAATAACATGTGATTGTCGGTACAATTGTTGTCACCAACTTTGCCACCAACCCTGTCACCACCTTAGACAGAGAGGTGCCTACTAGAGGTACTGTTTACCTTGAAAAATGGGAGATTGTGCCATTTGGAATAGTACCAAGATTTGAAATGACCATTTACCTCCCGGCAAAGGTTGAAGCCCACTTCACCTGATAAGGGCACTATAGGCAAATCATGCCTGGAGAAGGTTATAAATTCCTCATATTCAATCATGCTCAAGGTAATGCCAAATACATCACAAGCTCTCTATATTCTGTTCAATTACCTCATTTCAATCAGAATTAACTTGAGCGTCATAGTGCCTTAGCTAGGGGCACCTCGACTAGTTTAACGTTTGTTGATTATTGCAGATCTCAGACCCCAAGAAGTACACAAGTTGGATTACTTGACCTCTCTGGTCAGATAAACCCCAAATAGTACCCATTTCACTATAAACTATTTTCAACCTCATCATTTTGGCGCCATCTGTGGGAACCACTTGAGATTGCAATGAGAAAATGGTTAACACACACAGAGCTCCATCCAAAAGGGAGGAGAATAGGAGGTCTACATCTCCACCTCCCCCTCTGCCTCAGCAAGGTGCACACGCTCCAGACCCCAGTGCTCCTCAGGAGCAGATGGTGATATTAACTATGCCTCAGTTGATATAGTTGATAAGCGAGCAAATCTTTGCCCAAATTTCAGGCCAGCCGTCCGCCACATTAAATAGGCACACCGCAGTGCCTGTCCCTGCCACTAGTACCACCTCTCAGCCGCTTCTTTCAGAAGAGAGGTTTTCCTGAGACAGCCACGATGGCTAAGAATCTAGGCGATCACCTACCCATTATGAACTTAGTCTTAGATGCCATCAGGAGGAGAGAAAGCGGCCAGAGTTACGGGAAGAGATTACAGACTTAATAGATCATGTTCGATCTGATCAAGCCCAGCAGTGCGATAGGGTCGAATGCTCCAAGTGTGATTACTGCGATGATGTGGAAGAATTTGTAGACCTCACCGCCTGGTCTTTTCGATCCCTGCAACATGACAGGGTCGAGTGAGCCAGGCCATGCCTTGACAGAAACGCCACCCAAACAGATCAAGAAGAATGGGAGGAAGTGTCCCATAAAGTCCAACAGTTGAATGAGCACCTTGACCAGATATCGAGGAGAAATACTGAAAGAGCACTCAACTTAGAAGGCCCTCAGAGATCTCAACGCAAGAGGGGACCTCCATTTGTTTAGGACATTATCAACGAGCGCAATGTTGTTGACGCAAAGATTCCAATCGGTCTGTCGAGGTATGATGGATCGACAGACCCTATTGAACACCTCATGCAGTTTGAACACATGATGTAGTTGTATGGATATAATGAGTACATACATACTAAAATGCTGGTAACCACCTTCCAAGGCATAGCACTAAATTGATTCATAAAGCTTGAGCCGTCGTCAATTTACTCCTATGATCAGTTGTGCGATAAATTTTTGCACCAGTTTACCAATAGGCGAAAGGTGAAACTCCCCCACACACATCTTCATACCATAAAGCAAAATGAAAGGGAGTCTCTTTGGGATTTCTTCACTAGATTCAACATAGAAGTCCTCAGGATTGATAACCCCAGAATTGAATTCTTGATTGATGTACTGTTCTTGGGGCTCAGGCACAAGAAGTGCGCCAACGCTTTAATGTGGGAATGACCTAGGTCATTGGAGGAGTTGCTCAACCTGGCTGAGAGATATATGACATAGGAGGGAGATGAATAGGCCCAAATTTAGATCCCCTAAAGTCGATAAGAAGAAAAAAGAAAGAGACGACCAGAAACATAAAAAGAGAGGTCGATCTCCCATAAAGCGATTTCACGACTATACACCCTTAAACATCCCAAGGAGGGAAGTCCTATATGCCATCTAGCATGATAACCTCCTTAAAAAGCCCAAAAAGTTGATGGAGACTGAGGTAACAAAAAAATTCAAGAAATATTACCACTTTCACAAGCAAAAGAGGCACGATACCGATGAATACTTCAATCTCCAAGATGAGATTAAGAGGTTAATCAGGCAGGGACATCTCAAGAAGTACATAGTCATGGATCCCAAGGACGAAGGGGGTAAAATGAATTGCACTCCCTATAGAAAAATGTTGGTTAGCCTTAAAAGGGAAGAAAAAGGAAAGAAACCCGCCCATGAGGATTGCCCACCCATTCGAGGAGTCATTGATATGATTGCGGGTGGTCACACTGAGGGGGACTCAAAATCTGCTCGAAGAAAAACTCAAAGGAGGCTCAAGTCGGCCAAAGCCTCCCACGTCAAGACAATATTCCATCTTACAATAAGTGCAGAGCCCATCTCATTTACTGATGCCGACTTGGCACACCTGGAAGGCAAGAATGTCGACCATAAAATAGATTGTCCAATAGTAGTCTCTATGGAGATTGCTAATTTTGAAGTGCGCAAGGTTCTGGTTGACAATAGCAACTTGGCCAATGTAATCTTCCTCTCTACCTTAAAAAGAATGAATATAGGCCAGTTAAAATTTGAACCTATACGCACACTGCTGGTCTAGTTTTGGGAATCAGAGATCATACTGAAAGGGTTGATTAACATGTCAACATTATTTAGAGAGGCTTCTAAAAGGCAAACTTTGATGATAAATTACCTGGTGGTCGATGTTCTATTCGCTCACAACATCATCATAGGTTGACCCGTCCTTAATGACTTCCGTGCAATTATGTCCACCTATCACTTGAAGGCCAAGTTTTTGACCCTAGCAAGTACAGGGGAACTTTTATGCAATATGAAAGAGGCTTGGAGATGTTACAACATCTCGATTGAGTCAAATGAACAAAAAGCTCGATTGTAACTGAAGACCTCGGGGGATGCCCCTATATCAGAACTCGAGGAGTCCCAGGCCAGCAAGAAGCGAAAGTTTGAAGACACCAGAGTGGAGCGTATAGGGGACTTTAAGACCATCAAGCTCGAACAGGAAAACCTTGATAAGACGACCCACATCAAAACTGACTTAGGTCCCCACTTGGAGTGTCTTATGGTTGATTTTCTGAGAGAAAATATTGACATCTTTGCGTGGAAGGCATCAAACCTTCAGGGAATCGACCCCAATGTTATTGTACACCTTCTTAATGTTGATCCCTCATACCAACCAATCAGGCAAAAGATGAGGACGTTCAATGCAGAGAGGACACAGATCATTGAAGAGGAGGTTAGGAAACTCTTATATGTTGGTTATATTGTGGAGATTCAATATCCCTCTTGGCTTTATAATGTTGTCCTGGTCCCTAAAAATGTGGGGGCAGTGGCGAATGTGTAATGATTTTATGAATTTAAATAAAGCTTGTCCTAAGGATCCTTACCCCTGCCTCATATAGATTCATTAGTTGATTCAACTACTGGGTGTGAGTTATTGAGCATGATAGATGCATTTCAAGGTTATCATTAGATTTTCATGGCTCACGAGGATAGGGATAAGACCTCCTTTGTGGTTCCAAATGGACTATACTATTTTGTGATCATGCCTTTTGGGTTAAAGAATGCCAGATCAACTTATCAGCAACTTGCCAATTTTATGTTCAAAGACTAAATTGGTAAATCGACGGAGGTTTATGTCGACGACATGATTGTCAAAACAGAAAAAGCTTGGGATTACTTGCTCAACCTCAGTCTCGCTTTTGTGATATCGAGAGCCTTTGGTCTAAAATTAAACCCAAATAAGTATATATTCGGGGGTCCGGAGAGGAAAATTTTTGGGCTATATGATCAGCCAAAGAGGCATTAAGGTCAATCTGCAAAAAATGCAAGCAATTCTCGATGTTACCCCTCTGAGAAAGGTTCGAGATGTTCAGAGGTTAGTTGGCAAGATTATAGCCTTACGTAAGTTCATCGCAAGATTGGTCGAAAAGAGTCTACCATTTCAAAATTCTCAAAAATGCCAAGAAATCGAGCTTCTAATGGATTGGGTAGTGTGACCAGGCGTTGGTCGAACTAAAATAGTACTTGGTTTCACCCCCCATGTTAGCAAAACTCGAGCTGGGTGAGGTGCTCCTGGTATATTTGGTGGTCTCCGCAGCATTGATCAGCTCAATACTGAACTTGACCTGAGATGACATGCATCAATATATCTACTATTGCAGCAAGTCCCTCAACGGGCCGGAGTATAATTATTTAGAAATTGAGAAATTTGCTTTAACACTCGTGACTGTAGCTCAAAAGTTGTGATCGTATTTCCAATCTCACTCTATCATAGTGCTAACCAACCAACCATTGAAACAAGTATTAGCGAAGTCAGATACATCTAGGAGATTGGCTAAATGGGCAATTGAACTGGGAGAGTTTGATATTACTTTCCAACCATCAAAGCATAGGTCCTAGCTGACTTTATTACCGAGCGAGTAGTCCTGCTCGAGATGAGTCCTGAGGCTCCTCTTGTTTGGACAATAACGTCGATGGATCATTGACCATATTGGTGGTGGAGTAGGCATTGCTCTCTGCTCCCCAGAGACAGAAAAATATGATTTGGTAATAAAATTAGACTATGCAGTTACAAACAATGAGACAGAACATGAGGCCCTTCTTGCGGGAATGAGAATAGCACTCGAGTGAGGAGTTGAGCACCTGGTTGCAAACACAAACTCCCAGTTAGTGGCGGAGCAGGTGGATGAAAATTTTGAAGCCAAGGATGCGACTATGAGTCGGTACTTGGTTGAGATGAAGCAGTTACAACAATCCTTTAGAAGGTT
>JACGDI010003377.1:18936-34012 GCA_014898725.1 Jacaranda copaia | reverse complement strand
TGAATTTAGTTAAAAAATGAACATGAAAAAGAAAAAGACAAATATTAGACAAAATATAGAATATAAAATTATATCAAGAAAAATATTTTACATCATATTCTTTTAAAAGTAAAAATTAAGATCCAATCTACAGGTAGTGTTTTCCCCGCAAGATATTTTAACAAGAAGCGACATTGATGTCCCACTTTGTCAGCAATGGCGTGGGCTAGCTCCTAAAAAGAAGAGAGCGTGGAGCCGCCTTATTTTATTGCAACGCCAGTTGTCCTCGTTTCGTAAAAGTAATTGCAAGCTGCTCCTCCATTGGAATCTAAGCAGGTAATTCTCCGGAGGAAGGCAACAAGAAATCAATAAGGGAGACAGGAAGCAGTTATGGCGGAGGCAGCCCTCTCATTCGCGGTGGAAAAGCTGGGCGATTTGGCCATCCAGAAGGTGGATTTCCTGCTAGGCGTTGAGGACCAGGTGAAGTGGCTCAAAGGTGAGCTCGAAACGATGCAATGTTTCCTGAAAGACGCCGCCAACGACGAAAGGATACGTAAATGGATATCAGACATCAGAGAGGTGGACCAAGATGCCGAAGATGCCATCCAGACTTTCACTCTCAAAGTTGACAACACAGGAAGGGGCAGAGGCCTGCTGGGAAGGTGCGCTTGCTTTCCAAACCATGTTTACCACCTCGACAGGCTCGGGCAAGAAATCAGGTCCATTCGGGCTCGGCTCAAGGAAATTGACGAACGCCGTCTGAGGTACGGAATTCAATATCTTGGTGAGGCGCCCAGGAGATCAGGAGACGTTGAACGGCGCCGGTTGTCTCCTATGCAAAATGACAAACACGTGGTCGGCTTGGACGAAGACGTGAAATTACTGCTTCAGAGATCACTTTTGGAGGATAGGGGAGGCCTTTCCATCGCCTGCATCGCCGGGATGGGCGGTATTGGGAAGTCAACTCTTGCCAGGGTGGTCTACAACAACGCCTCCATCGCTGGTCGGTTTGATCGCCGTGCTTGGGTTGTTGTTTCCAGGGAATTCGACCCCAAAGAGGTTATCAAGGAGCTGGTGCTGCAGCTGTTGGAGCCCAAAGAAGACAAGCTTATGGTGCTGGAGATTATGGAAAAACTGCAGTTGCCAAGCCTCAGGGACATGCTTCACGAACGCCTCAAGGGCAGACGACATTTCATAGTTGTCGACGATGTGTGGAGAGAAGAAGATTGGGAATCTATCGCAAGTGCTTTTCCCGATGAACAAGGCATGGCATCCCACATACCTAATATTTATTGTTACAGGTGATTGTTTCTTGGCTAGTGGCAATATTTGACATGATACAATTGGATTTTATATTAACTGCTTGATTTGAAGAATAGAAAGTAATTTAGTTAGGAGATCTTAAAAATATTTAAATGAGATATCCTAATAAGTATTATCATTTTATTTAAAAGATTACCCTACTAAAATTATTCTAGAAGCTTATAAAATATTTTTGAAATTTATAAACTCTTATATCTTATTTTAAAATTAGTTCAAAGTATCTGGATATAATAAACTCTAAGAGCTTATAAAATGGTGTTGAGATTCACAAAATGAGGATGTATACGCTATTTTGGTAGGCAACATGACCAAAAGGGGCATGTTACTAGAAATGTTATTTTTTGTTTTTTGATTTACACACATAGAATTCATTTGAGTTAGAATTTTGGTCCTCGCATATGAGGGAGATGGCACACAATAAATTAACCGGTAACTATATTGCTAGAAATGTTGTTTAACAAGTGTTAATGATATTCTAGATATTTTATGGTTAACATGAAGGGATTTTATCAGTACATAAAAAATGAGTCATGGTTTTCTTGAATCTTTCTTTTGGGATCCATAATGTCATATGCTAAAAGTCTAAAATAAGTTTATAGTTGGGTTTCTTAATCATAATAGAAAATAACTAATATTTTTGTACCATACAAACTTTGAGCCAATCTTAATGCTAATACTTAGATTTGCCAAGAAAAATCTGATTGATCTATGATCATCATTTGTTACTAGCGACCACCACAGTTTCTCGAATCATTTTGTTATCTGTTGACAGATAAAGCAAGTAGAGTGTTGTTTACAAGTCGCAACAGGGAAATTCCAAGTTTTGCTGGATATGTTCATGAGCTGAAAACTTTAGACAATGAAAAGAGTTGGGAATTGTTCTTGAAGAAGGCATTCATTGATGATACTGATGGCAAGTGTCCGGAAGAATTGGAGGATATTGGGAGAGAGATCTTGAGAAAATGTGCTGGTCTACCATTAGCAATCACTGTAATAGGAGGTCTACTGATGAAACAGAGACAGTCCAAGAGTGGATGGGAGAAAGTTTTGAGAGGAATGAACTCTTAGTTGGGAAGGAGCGAAAGTAGCGTGTCGGCAATATTGGAATTGAGTTACCAGGATTTGCCCCCGCATCTCAAGTCTTGCTTCTTCAAGGAAGATGCTATTGTCCATGCGGAAAAGCTGGTACATATTTGGATTGCAGAAGTCATAGTACCACAGGAAGAAGAAGGAGAAGAAACAATAGCGGAGATAGCGAGAGGTTATTTAGATGAGCTGATCAATCGAAACATGGTTCAAGTTAAGGATACAAGTATGGATGATAAAGTAAAACACTGTGAAATTCATGATCTTCCTCGGGAGCTATCCATCAGAAAAGCAAAGGAGGAAATACGTTTTGAGATACTAAGCAATGTTCATCATGGGAATAATGTTACTCAGCCTTGCCATCAGGCTATATACTGCAGCAGTACTGAAAGGTTCACTGCTATTTTGTCAAGGAGTCCAAATAAACATCTTCGTACTCTTTTCATACATGAAGTTAGCAATATTGATGATATTTCATCTTATAATTGGAAGATTTCTGGACTACTCCTTAGGGTGCTTGACATGGAAGGTCTTGGATTGAAAATATTGCCCGACACGATAGGCACACTGGTTGGGTTAAGGTACCTGGGCTTCAGAAACAACAAGTTAAGGAATCTCCCAAGCTCATTGCGTCACCTTAAAAACCTTCAGGTTCTTGATATGATAAAAAACAAGTATGTGGAAGTCCCAAATGTGTTGTGGAAAATGGATAGCCTCCATCATCTTTACATCTCTTCCATCGTTTGTGAGGAACCTCTTTATATAAACACTTTGAAGAATTTTCAGACTCTGATCCACATTAAGATGGATAATTGGATTCTTGATGATCAGCACCTCACCCAGATGACTGCTCTTCACAAATTGAGCATTATTCTCGATGAAAATTTAGATTTAAGCAAGATATGTACTTCATTGGCTATGCTGAAGAATCTTGTCTATACTTAAGATCAGCAAAAGGACAAATGCTATCCCTGGATGGGCTTGTTTTGCCGCACCGTATCACTTAACTTAAACTGAAACATATGGCCCTAGGGAGATTACCGAGTACTGGTAATTTCCCTCAAAATCTTTCTTACTTAACCTTGAGCCATACTGTTCTTAAAGAAGACCCAATGCCAGTATTGGAAAAGCTGCCAAAGCTGCTGTACCTCAAATTTGATGTGTGTTCATTTGATGGTGAAGAAATGGTGATCTCTCATTATGGGTTTCCTAGGCTTAAAGTCCTCCTCCTCCAAGAACTATTGGATCTGAAAAATCTAAAGTGGGAAAAGGTGCAATGCCACAGCGCAGACGATTGGAACTTGATGAATGCCCATATCTGCAGAGCCTCTAAAAAGAGCTGAAATTCATGACTAATCTCAAAGAGTTGAAGATGGTGACAAGCATAGAAGTTGCATCTAAGCTCAAAGGCTTAGACTCCCGCATAATCTCCAACATATCATCTGTAGACCTCAGTGTTGCAAAAATGCCTTTTCATATCATTACCACAGAAGATTTTGTGGAAACGGTGTCCAAATGGATTGAAGAAACTAAGGAACTTAGGTCGAAATCCACGAATATACACTCTCGCTGCCACTGCTGCTTCTAGAACCAAAAGAAGAGAAGCTAAAGGTACTAGTGGATGTTGGAAAAAAGAAAAATAACATTGATTGTTGAAGGCTCAGTCAAAATATATTACTGTGTGTACAGTTTTTTATTTTTAGAGGGCCAAATGTTCACTTTTTAATTTTACACAATTTACTTTTATATTACCTAATTTCTACAGTTAGCATTGGATCTCACATGCTTATTTATATAAATATATCATTATTATAGAATTTGTATGTTTAGACAATGTCAATACTATTAATTATATATAATGTTATTTTATTATAATTGCGATAACTTTTGATATCTTATTATTTTGTTGCCTCAAAAGTTATAAATCGATAGAATTTGGTATCCTGATTAGTTAAGATTGATGTTTTAGTCTGTTGAAGATCAAATTTGACTAGAATTGTATTTGCTTATCTCAGAAAGTGAATCAAAAGTCATAATGTTTTGGAACACATCCCTTTTCATCGGACTGTGCTCTTGTCCTATGAAGGGTAAATTGTGGTGAATGAACCACATAATCCACAGCACTCTAGTCAGTTTTTGCTAACGTTGTTCGCAGAGCTATGTGGTTATCTTATCTCCTCCTCCTTGTTGTATGTAGCTCTAATGTCTTGCAAAACATGACAATGCTGCAGACAAGGGGAGTTAACAAGGAATGCGGGCTGCCCACATTCCAAGGAGCAGAGGAGGCAAGTTGAGGTTCGCGACTTAATGGATCAACCAAGAAATCAGCCATCAGCTCAGAAGCACTATTCAAAACATAGTAACAAGTCTGGAAACTTCGTCCCACATAAATCACCAATTAATGTTAAACGAGTAGATGAAGATCTTTACAGGCTGATAGCAATTTACTCCCTTGTGTTATATGAAATAGGCATTTTACCCTGTATAAATAAATGTGCAAAATACCTCCATGGCTGCCGTGCACAGTAGTTGGATCCAAATCTTGGCAGCCAAGAAGCTTTTTTGTCTTTTTAATCTTTTAGTTTCGCCGGCAGCAAACCATGGCGTCCGACCACGGGCCGCCAAGGCCATGGCAACGTTGGCTGCCAAGAAGTTTTTTTTTTTTTTTAATCTTTTGGTTTTGCCGGCAGTTGTTTGCTGCCGGAAGCTAGTTGCCATGGCAGTGAAATGGCCGGCAGCCGATGGCTATCTGGCTGCTGGTAGGGATGGCCGGTGCTATGGGGTGGGGGCGTGGACCTGGGGAAAAGTGGGTTGGGTGTGTGTTGGGTTTATTATTATATATTATATATTTTTCAATATATTTTCTATATTTTTAATATTTTTGAAAAAATATAATAAGATTTAATTTGAACCGTTAATTTCAAAAAAAAATTTCAATGGCTGTTAAGTACGGGGTATAATTGTCTTTTCATATAAACAATCATATATATCTGTGCGTGAAGTACACCAATGTCCTTAGGGGGTGCTTGTTGCCTGATTTTGAAAAATATAAAGAATTTTTTGTATATTTTTTTTTACATAGGGGTATTTTGCACGTTTTACATATCACAAGGGGGTCCAGTGTAATTTTCTCGATCTTTACAGGATCCCTTCTGAGCTTCTTGAAAATTCCAATCAAGTTCCCCTTTTGATTTTCTGCATCTTTCAATCTAAACTTGTTTTATTATAATGTAATGATGATGATGATAAGTAGAACAATAAGTATATGAGAGAAGAGTTGGAGTAGAAAAGAGGGCAAGAATTATTCAACAGTTTATGCCCCTCCAATTGTTGCAAGCCCGATTGTCATAAATGGAGAAGGGAGAAGTTCATGCGACCAATGTTGTTTAACTTGGTACGGTCATGACATAAAATCTAGTTTTGCGCTAACATAATTTATACATACATTGTTACTTAAGAAACAGTTGTAGCTTGCAAGATGGGTTGCATTTCCTCTAGACAAGAAACTAAGGTAAAGATAGAACAAGGGGGGCAAGAAGAAATGACTAGAATTGGATTAGGTTCGTAACGGTTAAAAATGCACTATAATGGACTGCATAGACTACAATTTGAGTGGCATATTGATCAGCAAATTGAGAGAAAAATTCAAACGTTGTGCCGTTAGATCGTACTTTCCATTAATTTAGAGCTACTTTTTTCTCTTGTGCCAAAATTCTTCTCTTCATGGCTTTCTGGTTTCTAACTTTATCCTCTGATTGATCTTTTTTTTCGTTTGCGTGCAGAAGAAAATGCTGGGGTTCTTCTCCAGATGCATGGTTCCCCCTCGTGCTGCATGAGTTAGAAATCAGAAAAGTTTGATCAATTGGAGTGATTAAGTCTGATGCATCTCATCTGCTCTCATAGTTTCAGCTAAAAATCAGCTGGGATTTCAATAGGGAAACGATGAACTACACATGGTGTCTCTTCCTTCTGATATAACGAATGATGCTATTAAACTTAACATGTTATCATAAGAGAATTTAAAATCAGTACATTTTTTATTTTCACTGACCTTGAACTTGAACTTTTACACTTGAACAGAGATATAAACAAATCGGGTCTGATCCAACAATATAATATTTAAGCTTAATTTGAATTTTTTATCGAACTCAAAACTATATTTGAACTTGATTTGATTATTACATAGGTCAAAGCTTAAATGGGCTTTATTGCAATCCCGAAAGAGCTGAAATTCATGATTAATCTCAAAGAGTTGAAGATGGTGACACGCATAGAAGTCAAAGGCGTAGACTCCCACATAATCTCCAAAACATAATCCGTAGACCTCAGTGTTGCAGAAAAGCCTTTTCGTATCATTACCGAAGAAGATTTTGTTGAAACGGTGCCCAAATTGATCGAAGAAGCTAAGGAACTTAGGTAGAAATCCAAAACATAAACTGACCCTGCCACTGCTGCTGCTAGACCCCAACGAAAAGAAGCTAAAGGTACTACTGGATGTTGAGAAAAAAATAATAATAATAATATTGATTGTTAAAGGCTCAGTCAAAATTATTACTGTGTGTACAGTTTTTTATTTTTAGGGGGCCAAATGTTCACTTTTTAATTTTACACAATTTATTTTTATAGCTAATTTCCACAGTTAGTATTGGACCTCACATGCATATTTATACAAATATATAATTATTATAGCGACTGCCTGTTTAGACAATGTCAATACTATTAAATATACATAATGTTATTTTGTTATAATTGCGATAACTTTTGACAACTTAGTATTTTGTTGTGTCTCAAAAGTTATAAATTGATAGAATTTGATATTCTGATTAGTTAAGATTGATATTTTAGTCTGTTGAAAATCAAATTTGACTAGAATTGTGTTTGTTGTTGTCTCAAAGAGTGAATCGAAAGTCTTAATGTTTCAGAGCACACCCCTTTTCATCGGACTGTGCTCTTGTCCTATGAAGGGTAAATTGTGGTGAATGAATCACATAATCAGTTGCACTCGAGTCAGTTTTTGCTAACGTTATTCGCAGAGCTATGTGGTTATCTTATCTCCTCCTCCCTGTTGTATGTAGCTCTAATGTCCTGCAAAACATAACAATGCTGCAGACAAGGGGAGTTAACAAGGGCTGCCCACATTCAAAGAAGCAGAGAAGGCAAGTTAAGGTTCGCGACTTAATGGATCAACCAAGAAATCAGCCATCAGCTCAGAAGCACTATTCAAAACATAGTAACAAGTCTGGAAACCTCGTCCTGCAAAAATCATTGATCAATGTTAAACCAGTAGATGAAGATCTCTACAAGATCCCTTCTGTGCTTGTTGAAAATTCCAAGCGAGTAAGTTTCCCTTTTGATTTTCTACGCGTTTCAATCTAAACTTGTCTTATTACAATATGATGATGATGATGATAAGAGGAACAATAAGTATAAGAGAGAAGAGTTGGAGTAGAAAAGAGGGCAAGAATTATTCAATCGCGCGTGCCCCTCCAATTCTTGCAAGCCCGATTTTCATTAATGGAAAAGGGAGAAGTTCATGTGATCAATGTTGTCTAACTTGGTACAGTCATGACATAAAATCTAGTTTTGCGGTAACATAATTTAATACATACATTGTTACTTAAGAAACAGTTGTAGCTTGAAAGATAGACCGCATCTCCTCTAGACAAGAAACTAAGGCAAAGACAGAACAAAGGGGCATGAAAAATGACTAGAAGAGGATTAAGTTCGTAATGGTTAAGAATGTGCTATAATGAACTGCATAGACTACAATTTGAAGGCATAGTGATCAGCAAATCGAGAGAAAAATTCAAATGTTGGGCCGTTAGATTGTACTTTCCATTAATTTAGAGCTACTTTTTTCTCTTGTGCCAAAATTCTTCTCTTCATGGCTTTCTGGTTTCTAACTTTATCCTCTGATTGATCTTTTTTTTCGTTTGAGTGCAGAAGAAAATGCTGGGGTTCTTCTCCAGATGCATGGTTCCCCCTTGTGCTGCATGAGTTAGAAATCAGAAAAGTTTGATCAATTGGAGTGATTAAGTTTGATGCATCTCATCTGCTCTCATAGTTTCAGCTAAAAATCAGCTGGGATTTCAATAGGGAAACGATGAACTACACATGGTGTCTCTTCCTTTCGAAATAATGAATGAAACTATTATACTTAACATGTCATCAAGAGAATTTAAAACAAGTTTTTGGTTGCCACTAAGGTTGAACTCGAACTTCCATACCTTAACAAAGTTGTAAACAAATCGAGTTTGATCCAACAATATAATATTTAAGCTTAGTTTGAATTTTTTATCAAACTCAAAATTATACAGGTCAAAGCTTAAATGAGTTTTACTGCATCAGACCAGCTTGATGATTTTATACATTTTATAATTTTTTAACTTATTGAGACAAGATTCAAATTTTATAAAGCAAAAAAGTATTCAAACTTAATTTATTAACGATTAAATGTACTAAATTAAGCTCAAATGAGCATCATTTCACAGTCAACCAATGAGTAGGTCGAATTTTAGATATTTTTTGAACGAATTTGATCATTCATCCTCACGTAAGAATGACATATGGGAAAGCGCCTTTGTAATCAACCTAATGGCTGGCCTTATAACAGGAATAGAATTCACCAAGTCGGATTCTGTCTACTGAAAATGATGTGCCGTTGGTAAGAAACTTGTGTCATAGAAGGAAAGTCAACAAATTGAAATACGAACTGTTTTTCTTGCTTGTGCCTAAACTTGACTCTAAATCTTATGTTGCTTCTGGTTTTTTACCATGATCCTCATGAATACTGTGGGACTATATTATGTTATCAAGTTCTACTTTTATGTATAAATAAGTTTTTATATTTGAATTGAATCCAACAAGTTCACAATATATTTTATTGGGCTAATAGCAATTTACCCTATGTGATATTCAAAATGGGCATAATACTCCCTCGTTAAAAAAAATATACATAAAAGTCCCTTATATTTTTTAAAATCGTGCTCACCACCCCCATCTTTTTGTTTGATGCCCATTTAATATCAAAACGACAAAATTGCCCTCAAATAAAATTAAAATTTACATCACTTTTATTTTAATTTTACTTATTATTTTCATCACTTTGTAATTATTTCTTATCCATTCCAAACGAAATCATATTTAATATTTATAAAAAGATATATAACATATTTTTATTTATACTTATACAATACATATATTATTTATACTTATACAATATATATAAATTTATGTATTAGTGTAGTGAGGTTGAAAATAGTTTAGAGTGAAATGAGTATTGTTTGGGGTTGATCCAACCAAAGAGGTCGAGTAATCCAACTTGTGTACTTCTCAGGGTTTGGGATCTGCAACAATTAACACACGTTAAATAGCCGAAATGCCCCCAGCTAAGACACTCCGACGCTCAAGCCAATTCTGGTCGATATGAGGTAATCGAACAAAATATAGAGAGCTTGTGGTGAATTTGGCATTACGTTGAGCGTGGTTGAATATGAGGTATTTATAGCCTTCTCCAAGCATGATTGCCCATGGTGCCCTTATCAGGTGAAGTGGGCTTCAACCTTTGCCGGGGGGTAAATAGTCATTCCAAATCTCAGTACTGTTCCAGATGGCACAATCTCTTATTTTTTAAGTTGAACAGTACCTCTGGTAGGCGCCTCTCTACCCAAGGTGGTGATAGGGTTGGTGGCAGAATTGGTGGCAGTGACTGTACCGGCAGTCACGTGTCATTAATACGAAGGCATGAGTTTAACAGAATAATAAATGCGACGTGGATCTAAGTCAGCGCCGAGGAAAAAGACCTAAGGTTGACAACGGTCGTCCAGACCTAGCTGGTCAACCATTTAACTAATCGACTGTTACATGGCAGAACAAGCTAGATAGGCGATGCATCCCGTCGAGCCCGATCGATAATAGTTTACTCGACTAAATAATTATTGTCAAATGAGTTAGCTCCAAAACTGATGTTGGGTTTAGTGGGCCTGTTGGGCTGAATGGAACAGACATTGAGCTTCCTGTTAGACTATCCCATATCATAAGTTCCCCCAACTCACAGTCCTAATCGAGTTTGTCGATGAGAATGAGCAGGAAGTTAATAGGTTGTTACGATGGTTAGCCATATTCACCTGGGTTTTGAATCCTCGACCAGGATTTTTGAATTGCCGACTAGGGTTTGAGGTGATTCTGTTGTAATTAATGCGCCGATTACTTCACAGAATATGAAGTGTATGGAGGCAGGGAGTAATCATAACTGACGCTTGGGTTTCCGTGCATAAACCCCTAAAAATAATGGGGAGAATGCTTCCAATTACACTTTTGCTGAATCTATCTCTGGTCGAATCCCTGCCTTTGAAGTTCTCCAACTTTGTACGGTTAAAGCCTGCCCAATATCTACTGTAAGTTACTCTACCATTTGTTTATTTTATTCCCCTTTTCTTCTACGACCAAATGTCTACAAGCTTCGATAATGAGGATACTAAGCTCGAGAACGTGCCCTATCAGGGGGAGCTGAGAATGAGAGTGCCTTTGAAATATCCAATGATAGCGATCCAAGTAGTTTTTCTAGTGATAGCTTGAGTGCAAGCACTTCTAGTAGCTCGAGCGACGAACGGGCAGTTTTCGAGGGTGAGGCGGGGCCACTCGAAGTTCCCATAACCTGGGGTCAATTATTCATCCCAAATCATTATATGGAGATAACATCCCAAATAACCCCTACCAACCTGTTACAAATTAGGGCAACATACCATATCCCTAAAGAGTACAAGTTGTTAGTTCCAGGGGCTCAAGGTCGAATGCATCGACCTCCACGAGGGTGCATCACTATGTTGAGGAAAAGTTGAAATGTGGTCTTAGGTTTCCCCTTGCTCGAGTGATAATCGACCTCCTCATACACTTGAAAGTATGCATAATCCAACTGTTGCCAAACTATTTCACCACCTTGTACAGTTTTGCCGTACTGATAAACTTATATAATCAACAAGCCTCCTTTGCCAACTTCTCAAATCTATGTCATTTACCTATGTCATGAAAGTCGGGTAGTACCGAGGAGTTTGGTTTCTACTATCTGACTGCTCGACCGCGCAAACAATTTCTGGTATCCCCTGCCTCGTCGTACGGCCAAGAATGGAAAAACACTTTTTCTATATTCGATGGCCAGAGGTTCTCTCCGTTCCTCGAGGTTAGTGGAGAGGGCCTATGGAGATACCTAGGAACTAAACACCTAGCTGGCCCAACACATTCATCAGGGACTTAGTTGGATTTTGGCATATAAAAGCCTCAATTCTAACTGAGGAAAGGTATTTGGTCCTAGCTGGCTTGTCACCAGCCCAACTCAACCTGCCTAAGGGCGATCAGTTAGGTAGTAGTTTTCATCTATAGTTGTAATTATAGGTACTGTCATCTTCCTGCTCAATTTTGACGTTTGCTTATATTGCCTGTGCCTGCAGATCGAGAAGAAGTAATGACACGGAGCAGATTTGAATCCCAAGTCTAAGCTCTGAGAAACGAGGAGCATTGCCGAGCAGCCGCTGCGCGACCAGAGGGAGCACCACGGAACCAGCGGGTTCAACTCAATCGACATCAACTCCGACACCCGCTCAGACTGAACAAGCAGTAGAATCTCAGTCCGCTCATCGGGAAGATCCTATCCCGAGCAACCCCATAGGTCGGGATAAAAGATTGATGGTCGAAGAAGGGGGCCCGACTTCGAAAAAAATTACAACAAGCAAAGGAAAATAGAAAATGGCTACAGGCTATAACCTGTTCGAGAAGCCTAGCGATGAGGCCCTATTCCAACTTCCATGGCTGCCTACTCCCCAATTTGCCACTGACTCAACTGAGGAGGTGAATAATTCGACTTCCATCATTTAGGGGGGATGACCGGCGGTAATGTTCTGAAATGGCTCTCATCAGGGCTGCTCGTATTCGACCAGCAAAAACTGATGAACCTCAGCTAGGTCGAGGTCATCCGATCACTATCCTATCCGATCGCTATCCTATCACTGCAACATGGTAAGTATAAGGTCGATAATTTTTAATCAAATTTCCATTTCACGATGGTATTATGGAGTAACGTCATTTGGTGTTCCAGGTGGGACAACTGGGCTATAACATTTTTTACTAATCTGAGCTGGCGTTGGCGAAAATGGAGGAGTTGCGAGGAGGGAAGGACATGGAAACCCTCAAAGTGCAACTCGAGTCCTCGCAACTACAAGTCAAGTAGTTGAATAAAAGGGTGGCCAAACTGCAGGAGCAACTCAACTCCAAGGATCAGCAATTGGTCCAGGCAGTCGAGGAGCGAAGCCACATGGACAACATAATAAAAAAGGCCCATCTGGATCTACAAGTGAGCTACACTTCTGGTTGGGCTGAATGCCGTGCAAAGGTGACCAATGAGGTGAGAGAGGCCTTTAGCCGCCATGTCCCTAAGATGCACCGCAAAGCGGTTGAACAGTTCATCCTTAGCACTGTTTTTCGGGATGCGAACATGGTTGCATCCCTCGATGATGCTCAAAAGCCTTCCATAGGTCTGTCAAGCAGCTCGAGCATCTGGGATATGCTTTTCGCCTAGAAGATAAGAGCAAGATAAGCTTGGCCCTAAATGAGAAATTGAAAGCGTGTTCTGATCTTGAAGAGAGTGAAGCTGAGCAGGCCCTAACAACAGAAGCTACAGTCGTTGTGGTCGATGAGCCATTAACTGAGGCTCAAAAGAAGAAGGCCAAGGTTGATACTAGACCGGAACAGTTAGCCAAGGAGTTCTCATTCGCCGAGGATCTAGTGGCTTAATTGAGGAAAAAAGAGGTCGACGTAGAGCATATGTGCTGCGCTTGACCAACTTTATGAGCGATGTTGTTGGCCGTTAAACCTCCTCAAGCAATCTCACCACTCGCATGTGCAATGCTTGATCCAGACTCTAAATGGCCTGAAGGCAAGTAGTCAGAGACTAGCCAAAACTAATTCAACGCCTATGCTATCTTCCTTCTTCTTTTCTATTTTTTTTATGTAATGACAATCGATCATGTGATGAATAAATACTATTTTTCATTTTGTTTTGTCATGTTAAAGATAGCAATTGATTATTTTTGTGTTTAAATAAATTGTTGTAACAATGTGGAGAATAATTGATGAATGACCTGGTTACCGCTCTCATAGTGGAGAAAATTTAAAGATTGTTGCTAATCGAGTTAACTTATTGCAGCCTTATCCGTTGCACGATCATTCAACTGGGTTGTTGATTTTTAACACTTGTTGGTCTACTACTGTGCCAACCACTGGATCTCCAAGGGTTGCACCATAGGATTGACACGGGTTGATTGATTTCAACACTAAGAATAGATTGCTGCTTCATCGACTGCAAGGGTCGACTCCAAAAATAGAAGCATGAAACCAAAGCGGCAGCATGGTGCTGCTTATTTATCAATTATAGGGTTGACTTGAGTGGCAGCACGGGCTACTTGTTCGTCGACAACGGGGTCGACTTGGATTGGGGCAGCAAGAAGCTGCTTGATTAGCAGTGTGAGATGCTTATATGTTTACTACAGGATCGACATGAGTAGTGGCTACATGAAGTCGCTTGAGTGGTAACGCGAGCTACTTATATGTCGACTGCAGGGTCAACATGAGTAGTGGTGGCTTGAAACCGCTTGAGTGGTAGTGTGAGCTGCTTATATGTCGACTACGGGGTCAACATTAGTAATGGCGGCATGAAGCCGCTTGAGTGGCAGTGCAAACTTTTTATATGTCAACTATGGGGTCAACATTAGTAATGGTGGCATAAAGCTGCTTGTGTGACAACGCGAGCTACTTATTCATCAACGACGGGATTGACTTGTTATAACAGTAACTTCGAATTATACCCATATTGCTGGAATTTTATTCGAGCTGACAACTCTCAACAAGTAAATACAACATGATTTCAAATGTAAAATTTCCTAAGATTGATTGCATTCTATGGGCGAGAGAGTTCTTCTCCTTGCATATTAGCCAGTCTATAAACATTATGCTTTGATACTTTGACAACCGTGTACAGTCCATCCTATTTGGGGTCGAGCTTACCAACATTCTTGGAGACTTTAACTTTTTTGAGGATGAGATCTCTGAACTTAAAATGGCGCAACTTGACTCCTTTATTGTAGTTCTTGGCCATCTTTGACCTATAACACTGTATAGTATTATAAGCTTCTTGGCAACATTCATCAATGGTCTCGAGGTCAAGTTTTCTCTCCGACGTGTTTTGCATTGGATGGAAATGAATAACTCAAGCTGTGTGCTAGATTAACTCCAAGGGAATTACTACTTTGGACCCATAAACTAGGCTGCAAGGGGTATAGCCAGTGGTTGTTCAAGTAGTTGTCCTGCATGCCCATAACATGCCGGGTAGGTCATCTGACCAACTCAAACCAGTATCCAGTATCCTGTATCCTCACTTTTAGATGGTCGAAGATTGTTCTATTGGTCGCCTCCGTCTGACCGTTCGATTGAGGATTGCCCACTGAAATAAAGTGTTATGTGATTCCCAAACCTTCACACCAGCCCCTAGTGCTTTTGCTCTGGAATTGAGTACCATTATCAGAAATAAGGACTTTGGGTAGACCAAAATGGCATATAATGTTCTTCCATATGAAACTCTTGATGGCCACATCCATTATCTTTGGAACGACCTCCACCTCAGCCCACTTAGTAAAATACT
>JACGDI010003373.1:0-11411 GCA_014898725.1 Jacaranda copaia | reverse complement strand
ATTGTACTCAAATTTTCCATCTCATTTCAATTGAAGTGAAGTGAACTTGAAAGAAACACATTTTATACGTCATTTTTTCTTGGTTTGTGCTTCAATGCCCTTTAATCGTACTCAAATTGTCATTAGAATTAAAGTGCACTTCAATGAACCACATTTTATACTTTGTTTGTTCCAAATTTGTACTTTATTTCCGTCAAGTTGTACTCAAATTCCATGCCATATTTCTACTAAATTGAAGTAAACTTCAAAGAAACATATTTTACACTTTATTTTTTGTTGGTTTTACTTCAATTAACTCGAATTGTACTCAAATATTCTTTGAAATTGAAATGTAGTTCAACAAAACACATTTTATACTTTGTTTGTTCTGGGTTTGTACTTCTATTCCTTCATATTGTACTCAAATTTCATGCCTCATTTCCATTAAATTGAAGTGAACTTCAAAGAAATATATTTCACACTCTATTTTTTCTTGGATTGTACTATAATTAACTCAAATTACCATTGTAATAGAAGTGTACTTCAACAAAACACATTTTATGCTTTGTTTATTTCGGGTCTGTACTTCACTTTCTTTGAATTGTACTCAAACTCCCGACCCCGTTTCAGTTGAATTGAACTGAACTTCATGGAAACACATTGTATACTCTATTTAATTTTGTTTGAATTTCAATGCCCTCAAATTGTACTCAAATTATCATTGGAATCAAAGTGTACTTCAATGAAACGCATTATATACTTTATTTGTTCGGGGCTTGTACTTCACTTCCTATGAATTGTGCTCAAATTCCTTGCTTCATTTCTATTGAATTGAAGTGAAATTCAAATTAACACATTTAAAACTTTATTTTTTCTTGGTTTGTACATCAATTAACTTAAGTCGTACTTGAATTGTTATTGAAATCGAAGTGTATTTTAATGAAACAAATTTTATACTTTATTTGTTTTGGATTTATACTTCACTTCCTTTAAGATTGTACTCAAATTTCTAACCCCATTTCAGTTGAAGTGAAGTGAACTTTAGGGATACACATTTTATATTCTATTTTTTTTGTTTGTACTTCAATACCCTCAAATGGTGCTCAAATTGTCATTGGAATCAAAGTGTACTTCAATAAAACATATTTTATACTTTGTTTGTTTCGATTTTGTACTTGACTTACTTCGAATTATACTCAAATTCCTAGCTTTGTTTCAATTGAATTATAGTGAACTTTAAGAAAAACACATTTTATCTTCTATTTTTTCTTGGTTTGTACTTCAATTCCCTCAAATCGTACTTAAATTGTCAGTAGAATCGAAGCGTATGTCAATGAAATACATTTTATACTTTATTTTGGATTTGTAAATAATTCCTTCAAATTATACGCAACATTCCCTATCATGTTTTAGACAAATAGAAGTGAACTTCAAAGAAACACATTTTATTCCTTATTTTTTCGTTGTTTGTACTTCAATTCCCTCAAATTGTATTCAAATTATCATTGGAATCAAAGTGTTTTTCAACGAAACACATTTTACACTTTGTTTGTTCTGGGTTAATATTTTATTTTCTTCAAATTGTACTCAAATTTCCTGATTCATTTCAATTGAATTGAAGTGAACTTGAAAAAAAAAAATTTTATACGCAATTTTTTCTTGGTTTGTGCTTCAATGCCCTCAAATCATATTCAATTTATCATTAGAATTGAAGTGTACTTCAACAAAACACATTTTATACATTGTATATTCCAAATTTCTACTCATTTCCTTAGAATTGTACTCAAATTTTCTTCCACATTTCTGTTGAATTGAAGTGAACTTCAAAGAAATACATTTTATGCTTTATTTTTTCTTGGTTTGTACTTCAATTAACTCAAATCATGCTCAAATTTTCATTGAAATTGAAGTGTAGTTCAACGAAATACATTTATACTTTGTTTGTTCTGGGTTTGTACTTTATTTCCTTTGAATTGTACTCAAATTTCCTCCCTAATTTTTGTTGAATTGAAGTGAACTTCAAAGAAATAAATTTCACACTTTGTTTTTTCTTGGATTGTACTATAATTAACTCAAATTATACTCAAATTACCATTGGAATAGAAGTGTATTTCAACGAAACACATTTTATGCTTTGTTTGTTTTGGGTATGTACTTTACTTTCTTCGAATTGTACTCAAACTCTGGACCTTGTTTCAGTTGAATTTACGTGAACCTCGCTGAAACACATTTTATACTCTATTTTTTTTGTTTGAATTTCAATGCCCTCAAATTGTACTCAAATTGTCATCGGAATAGAAGTGTACTTCAATGAAACGCATTATATACTTTGTTTGTTATGGGTTTGTACTTCACTTCCTTTGAATTGAACTCAAATTTCCAACCTCATTGCAATTAAATTGAAGTAAACTTCAGATAAACACATTTTATACACCATTTTTTCTTAGTTTGTTCTTCAATGCCCTCAAATCGTACTCAAATTATCATTGAAAATGAACTATACATCAATGAGACCCATTATATACTTTGTTTATTTAGGGTTCGTATTTCACTTCCTTTGAATTATTCTCGAATTCCCTGCCTCATTTCTGTTGAAGTGAAGTGAATTTCAAATTAACAGATTTAATACTTTATTTTTTCTCGATTTGTACTTCAATTAACTTAAGCCGTACTTGAATTGTCATTGAAACCAAAGTGCATTTCAATGAAAAATATTTTATACTTTGTTTGTTTTGGGTTTGTACTTCACTACCTTCGAAATTGTACTCAAATTTTTGGCCTCATTTCAGTTGAATTGAGTGAACTTTAAGGAAACACATTTTATACTTCTTTTTTTTTGTTTTTACTTCAATACCCTCAAATCGTACACAAATTTTCATTGGAATCGAAGTGTACTTCAATGAAACACATTTTATACTTTGTTTGTTCTGGGTTTGTACATGTCTACTTTCCAATTGTACTCAAATTCCTGGCCTCGTTTCAATTGAATTGAAGTAAACTTCAGGGAAACACATTTTATCTTCTATTTTTTCTTGGTTTGCACTTCAATTCCCTCAAATCGTACTCAAATTGTCAGTGGAATCGAAGCGTATGTTAACAAAACACATTTTATATTTTGTTTGTTTTGAGTTTGCACTTCATTTCCTTCAAATTGTACTCTAATTTCCTACCTCATTTCTGTTGAAGTGAAGTGAACTTCAAAGAAACATATTTTATACTTTGTTGTTAATTAGTTTGTACTTCAATTAACTTAAATCGGACTCAAATTGTCATTGGAATAAATGTGTACTTCAACGAAACACATTTTACACTTTGTTTGTTCTGGCTTTATAATTCATTTCCTTCGAATTGTACTCAAATTTCCTACCTCATTTTCATTGAATTGAATTGAACTTGAAAGAAACACATTTTATACGCCATTTTTCCTTGGTTTGTACTTCAATGCCCTCAAATCGTACTCAAATTGTCATTAGAATTGAAGTTCACTTCAACGAAACACATTTTATAGTTTGTTTGTTCCAAATTTGTACGTCATTTTCTTCGAATTGTACTCAAATTCCCTGCCTCATTTCTACTAAATTGAAGTAAACTTCAAAGAAACATATTTTACACTTTGTTTTTTTCTTGATTTGTAGTTCAATTGACTCGAATCTTACACAAATTTTCTTTGAAATCGAAGTGCAGTTCAACAAAACACATTTTATACTTTGTTTGTTCTGAGATTTTACTTCATTTCCTTCGTATTGTACTCAAATTTTGTGCCTTGTTTTTATTGAAGTGAAGTTAACTTCAAAGAAATAAATTTCACACTTTGTTTTTTCTTGGATTTTACTATAATTAACTCAAATTATACTCAAATTACCATTGGAATAGAAGTGTATTTCAACGAAACACATTTTATACTTTGTTTGTTTTGGGTATGTACTTCACTTTCTTCGAATTGTACTCAAACTCTGGACCTCGTTTTAGTTGAATTTAAGTGAACCTCATAGAAACACATTTTATACTCTATTTTTTTTGTTTGAATTTCAATGCCCTCAAATTGTACTCAAATTATCATCGGAATCGAAATGTACTTCAATGAAATGCATTATATACTTTATTTGTTATGGGTTTGTACTTCACTTCCTTTGAATTGAACTCAAATTTCCAACCTCATTTCAATTAAATTGAAGTAAACTTCAGAGAAGCACATTTTATACACCATTTTTTCTTGGCTTGTTCTTCAATGCCCTCAAATCGAACTCAAATTATCATTGAAAATGAACTGTACATCAACGAGACCCATTATATACTTTGTTTATTTAGGGTTCGTATTTCACTTCCTTTGAATTATTCTCAAATTCCCTGCCTCATTTCTGTTGAAGTGAAGTGAATTTCAAATTAACAGATTTAATACTTTATTTTTTCTCGATTTGTACTTCAATTAACTTAAGTCATACTCCAATTGTCATTGAAACCAAAGTGCATTTCAATGAAACATATTTTATATTTTGTTTGTTTTGGGTTTGTACTTCACTGCCTTCAAAATTGTACTCAAATTTTTAACCTCGTTTCAGTTGAATTGAAGTGAAATCCAAAGAAAGACATTTTATATGCCACTTTTTCTTAGTTTTTACTTCAATGCCCTCATTGCTCAAATTATCATTAGAATTGAAATACACTTTGACAAAACATATTTTATACTTTGTTTGTTCCGTATTTGTACTTTATTTCCTTCGAATTGTACTCAAATAACCTACCTCATTTCTTCTGTATTGAAATGAACTTCAAAGGAACACATTTTATACTTTATTTGTTCTTGGTTTGTACTTCAATTAACTTAAATCGTACTCAAATTTTCATTGGAATTGAAGTGTGGTTCAACGAAACACATTTTATACTTTGTTTGTTCTGGGTTTGTACTTCATTTCCTTCGAATTGTACTCAAATTCTGGGCCTCGTTTCTGTTAAATTGAAGTAAACTTCAAAGAAATACATTTCACACTTTGTTTTTTCTTGGATTGTACTGTAATTAACTCAAATTGTACTCAAATTACTATTAGAACAAAAGTGTACTTCAACGAAACACATTTTATGCTTTATTTGTTTTGGGTCTGTACTTCACTTCCTTCGAATTGTACTTAAATGCCCAACCTCGTTTTAGTTGAATTGAAGTGAACATCATGTAAACATATTTTATACTCTATTTTTTATTGTTTATACTTCAATGCTCTCAAATTGTATTCAAATTTTCATTGGAATCGATGTTTACTTCAACAATACACAATCTAAGTTTGTAATTCAATGCCCTAAAATCATACTCAAATTGTCATTGGAATTGAAGTGTAATTGAATGAAACATATTTTATACTTTATTTGTTTTGGGTTTATACTTCACTTCCTCTGAATTGTACTCAAATTTCCTGCCTCATTTCTATTGAATTGAAGTGAACTTCAAAGAAACAAATTTTATACTTTGCTTTTACTCAATTTGTACTTCAATTAACTCAAATCATACTCAAATTGTCATTGGAATCAAAGTGTACTTCCACGAAACACATTTCATATTTTATTTGTCCTAGATTTGTACTTCTTCTTTGAATTATATTCAAATTTCCTACCTCGTTTCAATTGAATTGAAGCGAATTCAAAGAAATATATTTTACACTTTGTTTTTTCTTGGTTTGTACTTTAATTAACTCAAATTGTGATCAAATTATTATTGGAATCGAAGTGCACTTCAACGAAACACATTTTATACTTTGTTTGTTCCGTGTTTGTACTTCACTTACTTTGAATCGTATTCAAATTTTCAATCTCAATTCAGTTGAATTGAAGTGAACTTCAAGTAAAAACATTTTATACTCTATTTTTTTGGGTTTGCACTTCAATGCCATCAAATCATACTCAAGTTGTCATTGGAATCGAAGTGTACTTCAACAAAACACATTCTATACTTTGTTTGTTTTGGGTTTGTACTTCTCTTCCTTCAAATTACATTCAAATTTTCTCCCTCGTTTCAATTGAATTGAAGTAAACTTCAAAGAAACACATTTTATACACTATTGCCTCTTGGTTTGTACTTCAATGCCCTAAAATCATACACAAATTGTCTTTTGAGTCGAAGTGTACTTCAACAAAACACATTTTATACTTTGTTTGTTCTATATTTGTATTCAATTCCTTAAAATTTTACTCAAACTTCATGACTCATTTCAGTTGAATTGAAGTGAACGTCAAAGAAATACATTTTACGCTATATTTTTTCTTTGTTTGTACTTTAATTAACTCAAATTGTATTTAAATTATCATTGAAATCAAAGTGTAGTTTAACAAAACACGCTTTATACATTGTTTGTTTTGGATTTGTACTCAATTACTTCGAATTGTACTCAAATTACCTGTCTCATTTCAGTTGAAGTGAAGTGAACTTCAAAGAAATACATTTTACACTTTATTGTTTCTTGATTTGTACTTTAATTAACTCAAATTGTACTCAAATTATAATTAGAATCGAAGTATACTTCAACAAAACACATTTTATACTTTCCTTGTTCTGTTGAATTGAAGTGAACTTCAAAGAAACAATTTTTATACTCTGTTTTTTATTTGTTTGTACTTCAATTCCCTCAAATTGTCATTGGAATCAAAGTATTTTTTAACAAAACACATTTTATACTTTGTTTTTTTTGGGTTTGTACTTCACTTTCTTCAAATTGTTCTCAAATTTTCTACCTCATTTTTGTTGAATTGAAGCTAGCTTCAAAGAAACACAATTTATACACCGTTTTTTCTTGGTTTGTACTTTAATTCCCTCAAATCGTGCTCAAATTGTCATTATAATTGAAGTGCACTTCAATTAAACACATTTTATACTTTGTTTGTTTCGAGTTTGTATTTCACTTCCTTCAAATTGTACTCTAATTTCCTACCTCGATTCAGTTGAATTGAAGTGAACTTCAAAGAAATACATTTTTTACTTTGTCTTTTTTGGATTGTACTCATACTTTCATTATAATCAAAGTGTACTTCCAAGAAACACATTTTATACTTTGGTTGTTCCGTGTTTGTACTTTACTTCCATCAAATTATTATCAAATTCCCTGCCTCGTTTTACTTGAATTGAAGTGAACTTCAAAGAAAGACATTTTATACTCTATTTTTTCATAGTTTGTACTTCAATTCCCACAAATCATATTCAAATTGTCATTGGAATCGATGTATACTTCAACGAAATACATTTTATACTTTATTTGCTCTTGATTTGAACTTAATTACTTCAAATTGAAATCAAATTCCCTGTCTTGTTTTTGTTGAATCAAAGTGAACTTCAAAAAAACACATTTTATACCTTGTTTTTTCTTTGTTTGCACATCAATTCCCTCAAATCATATTCAAATTGTCATTCTAATCAAAGTGTACTTCAATGAAATGCATTATATACTTTGCTTGTTCCATGTTTGCACTTCACTTTCTTTGAATTGAATTCTAATTTCTTGCCTCGTTTTAGTTGAGTTGAAGTGAACTTCAAAAAAACACATTTTATACACTGTTTTTTCTTAGTTTGTACTTTAATGCCCTCAAATCATACTCAAATTCTCATTGGAATTGAAGTGTACATCAACGACACACATCATATACTTTGTTTATTTCAGGTTTGTATTTCACTTCCTTCAAATTGTACTCAAATTTCCTGCCTTATTTCTGTTGAAGTGAACTGAACTTCAAATTAACACATTTAATACTTTGTCTTTTCTTGGTTTGACATGCAATTGGCTTAAACCATACTCGAATTGTCATTGAAATTGAAGTGCATTTCAACAAAAAATATTTTATACTTTGTTTCGAGTTTGTACTTCACTTCCTTCAAAATTGTACTCAAATTTCCAACCTCATTTCTATTGAATTGAAGTGAACTTCAAGGAAACACATTTTATACTCTATTATTTTTTGGTTTGTACTTCAATACCCTAAAATCTTACTCAAATTGTCATTGGAATCGTAGTGTACTTCAATAAAACACATTTTATACTTTGTTTGTTCTGGATTTGTACATGACTTCCTTCAAATTGTACTAAAATTCCTAGCCTCGTTTCAGTTGAATTGAAGTGAACTTCAAGGAAACACATTTTATCTTCTATTTTTTCTGGGTTTGTTCTTCAATTCGCTCAAATCATACTTAAATTGCCAGTGGAATCAAAACATACATCAACGAAACACATTTTATACTTTGTTTGTTTTGGATTTGTACTTAATTCCTTCAAATTGTACTCAAATTCCTTATCTCATTTCAGAAAAATCAATGTGAGCTTCAAAGAAACACATTTTATATCTTATTTTTTTGTTGTTTGTACTTTAATTTCCTTAAATTGTACTCAAATTATCATTGGAATCAAAGTGTATTTCAACAAAACACATTTTATACTTTGTTTATTCTGGGTTTATGCTTCACTTTCTTCAAATTGTACTCAAATTTCCTACCTCGTTTCAGTTGAATTGATGTGAACTTGAAAAAAATACATTTTATATGTCATTTTTCCTTGGTTTGTACTTCAATGTCCTCAAATCATACTCAAATTGTCATTAGAATTGAAGTGCACTTCAACGAAACACATTTTATACTTTGTATGTTCCGAATTTTTGCTTCATTTTCTTTGAATTGTACTCAAACCTATCTCGTTTCTATTGAATTAAAGTGAACTTCAAAGAAACACATTTTATACTTTATTTTTTCTTAGTTTGTACTTCAATTAACTCAAATCATACTCAAATTTTCATTGGAATCGAACTGTAGTTCAACGAAACACATTTTATACTTTGTTCTGTGTTTGTACTTCACTTCCTTCGAATTATACTCAAATTTCGTGCCTCATTTCTGTTGAAGTGAAGTGAACTTCAAAGAAATACATTTCACACTTTGTTTCTTCTTGGATTATACTATAAGTAACTCAAATTGTACTCAAATTACCATTGTAATAGAAATGTACTTCAATGAAACACATTTTATGCTTTGTTTGTTTCGAGTCTATACTTCACTTCCTTCGAGTTGCACTCAAACTCCCAACCTCATTTTAGTTGAATTTAAGTGAACTTCGTGGAAACACATTTTATACTCTATTTTTTTTTTAATTTCAATGCCCTCAAATTGTACTTAGATTGTCATTGAAATTGAAATGTACTTCAACGAAACACATTATATACTTTATTTGTTCCAGGTTTGTACTTCACTTCCTTAGAATTGAACTCAAATTTCCTACCTCATTTTAGTTGAATTGAAGTAAACTTCAAAGAAACATATTTTATACACCATTTTTTATTGGTTTGTTCTTCAATGCCCTCAAATCATACTCAAATTATCAATGAAATTGCAATGCACATCAACAAGACACATTATATACTTTGTTTATTTTAGGTTCGTATTTCACTTCTTTTGAATTATACTCAAATTTCCAGCCTCATTTCTATTGAATTGAAGTAAACTTCAAATTAACACATTTAATACTTTGTTTGTTTTGGTTTGTACTTCAATTAACTTAAGCCGTACTCGAATTGTCATTGAAATTGAAGTGTATTTTAATGAAACATTTTTTATACTTTGTTTGTTTTGGGTTTGTACTTCACTTCATTCAAAATTGTACTCAAATTTCCGACCTCGTCTCAGTTGAATTGAAGTGAACTTTTTTTTTACACTTTGTTTTTCCTTCATTTGTACTTTAGTCAACTCAAATCGTACTCAAATTGTCGTTGGAATCAATGTGTACTTCAATGAAACACATTTTATACTTTGTTTGTTCTGGGTTTGTACTTAAATTCTTTCGAATTGTACTCAAATTCCCTACTTCATTTTAGTTGAATTAAAGTGAACTTCAAAGAAACACATTTTTTACTCTATTTTTTTTGTTTGTACTTCAATTCCCTCAAATTGTACTGAAATTATTATTGAAATCAAAGTGTATTTCGATGAAACACATTTTATACACTATTTGTTCTTTGTTTGTACATTAATGAACTTAAATCATGCTCAAATTGTCATTGAAATTGAAGTATATTACGACGAGACACATTATATACTTTGTTTGTTCTAGGTTTGCACTTCACTTCTTTCGAATTGTACTCAAATTCCCTGGCTCTTTTCTATTGAATTGAAGTGAATTTCAAAGAAAAACATTTTGTACACCATTTTTTCTTAGTTTGCACTTCAATTAACTCAAACCGTACTCAAATTGTCAATACAATCGAAGTGTATTTCAACGAAACACATTTTATACTTTGTTTGTTCTTGGTTTGTACATCACTCTCTTGGAATTATACTCAAATTCCTTGTCTCATTTCTATTGAGTTGAAGTGAACTTCAAAGAAACACATTTTATACTTTATTTTTTCTTGGTTTGTACTTCAATTAACTCAAATCATTCTCAAATTGTCTTTGGAATCGAAGTGTACTTCAATGAAACACATTGAATACTTCGTTTGTTCTGGGTATGTTCATCATTTTTTTGAATTATACTTAAATTTGATGCCACATTTCAATTGAATTGAAGTGAACTTCAAAAAAATACATTTTACACTTTGTTTCTTCTTGGTTTGTACTTTAATCAACTCAAATCGTACTCAAATTGTTATTGAAATCAATGTGAACTTTAACTAAATACATTTTATACTTTGTTTGTTCCAAGTTTGTACTTCGCTTCTATCGATTTGTACTCAAATTTTCTACTTAATTTTAGTTGAATTGAAGTGAACTTCAAGGAAATACATTTTATACTTTATTTTTTTTGGGTTTGTAATTCAATGCCCTAAAATCATATTCAAATTGTCATTAAAATGAAGTGTACTTCAACGAAACACATTTTATGCTTTGTTTGTTTTGGGTTTGTAAATCACTTCATTCGAGTAGTACTCAAATTTCATACCTCATTTCAGTTGAATTTATGTAAACTTCAATGAAATACATTTTACACTTTATTTTTTCTTAGTTTGCACTTTAATGTCCTCAAATTGTACTCAAATTGTCCTTGGAATTGAAGCATATTTCAATGAAACACATTTTATACATTGTTTGTTTTGGTTCTGTACTTCACTACCATGAAATTGTAATCAAATACCTGGTCCAGTTTCAGTTGAATTGAAGTGAACTTCAAGGAAACACATTTTATCTTTATTTTTTCTTGGTTTGTGCTTCAATTCTATCAAATTGTACTCAAATTATCATCGGAATTGAATTATACTTCAACGAAACATATTTTATACTTTGTTTGTTCTAGATTTGTACTCAATTCCTCTGAATTGTACTCAAATGTTCAATCTCATTTCAGTCGAATTGAAGTGAGCTTGAAAGAAACACATTTTATGCCATGTTTTTTCTTTGTTTGTACTTCAATTCCCAAAAACTGTACTCAAATTGTCATTCGAATCGAAGTGTATTTCAATGAAACACATTTTATACTTTG
>JACGDI010003369.1:60091-75924 GCA_014898725.1 Jacaranda copaia | reverse complement strand
GGCTTAGTGGGCTGACTCTTCTGAATCTGGACCTGTTGGGCCTACTGGATTATATCGTTTCATGTGGGCCTCGTGGGCTGTCTCATTTGTAGAAGGGCCTGTTGGGTTATCCCATATCAACTACGTTTCTCAAAGTGTGGTGATAAACTACTAGTGAGGATATAAATAGTTTAGGGGTGAGTTAGCCTAAAGTCCAATCCACTCAACCAATTGGGAGGTCAATAAAAGAGCTGGGTGATGTAATGGGGTCAAACTCTACAACCAACAGCACACATCAGGCTAGCTAAGGTGTCCTCGGTTAAGGTACTCCAACGCTTAAATCAGTATTTATCTACTAGAATTCAAAGTAGAAAAGTGAGGGCTTTAAGTGATAGTAAGCATACCTTGTTGATGACTGGCAATAGAGTATTTATAGCCTTTTTAGGAATGTTAATATATCCATGATGCCCTTGTTGTACAAGAAGGGCCTTTGTTCTTGCTTAAGGATCTTTAAGTCTTCTACTATTTTTGTACTATTCTAGGTGGCACTTTCTCCTGCCTCCTAAAACAAGGTGGTACATAGGGGGCATGCACTGGCTTGGTGTGATAGAAAATGTGGTCTTGGTGGTGGCATACGCCACTAATGCAAAGGTATGCAGCCTATCAAAGCGTTCAATGCGGTCGAGAGGCTGTCACTCTACTAGACCTCCCCAATGAAGATAAATACTCTTCTGTGAGCTATTTGCATAAACTCTGGTCGACATGATGGCACTCTATCACATCCAAATGTCGACCTAGCTAAGTGTTGAACAAAACATCCTCAATCGTGGTCAACCATACTTTGGTCGACAGGGTCGAATCCTGATACTCTTATTGGTGGGTAAGGTCGAGTGAGGTTAGGTCCAGTTAATAACACGGCCAACTAACAATGAGTTAGGCCTCATAGGTAATTGGGTTGTCTCACATCATAACTTTTGTCTGGTCGAGAGTTATTGTGTTGAACCTATTAGACTATCACATATCAACTACTATATACTATACTTTTTTAATTGTGGTGAAAAATAATAATATTTTTGATAGCTTTTTTACCACACACTAAATTTGTAATGATTAAAAAATAATTTCACAACAAAAGATAATTATTCTGGTTGAAAAAGTGTAGCTAAGTTTTTACCTTGATTGCAATGTCTACTGCTAGAAAAGTATTGCACAAGCATAGCTAATAACTTTTTGTTACACTTAATTACTATTCACTATACCTATTTAACTGTAGTAAAAAATATGTTTTTTTATAGTGAATTTTGAAATTAATTTTGATGTAAGATGGGAATGTAATATACTTATATTGTTAATTTTGAAATTATTTTTGCTTGTTATATTATGGATTTTGTGAAAATGAATTATTAAATCATATTGTCCATTCACTTTCTATTATATATATATATGTATGTATGTTATATATTTAGTTTCGATATATGTATTCATTTAGTTATGTACCATTTTTTTTTCTCTTGGTTAATACTAGGAGTGGGCAAAAAAATTTAAAAGTCAAATTGAACCGTCTAATTGAATTGAACCAAGAAAGCTGAATTGCTCAAACTAATTCCTTAAAAAAGTAGTTATTGTAGCAAATACCAGTTTGTGCAGTTCAGTGAACCTAAATTAATCAAATTGAACTAGACTATTTTAAAAATAAAATCTAAAAAATTTAATTAGTTGTCCAACTTTTAATTAAGGAATTCATATTTTTGGGAAATAAGCTAATATTTTATATCAATTGTTAGTGAGACGTGAATGAACGTTATTTTGATTGGATGTCTTTGATTTTGGATTTAAATTGATTTTAACTTTCATCTTGATTTACTTGATGTACTCTTCCTTTTAAAATTATATTGTTAATTGTGATTTTAGAGTTATGTTATGAGTTGCTTGTTTGATGTATTTTCAATTTTGAAATTAATTTTGATTAAGATGGGAATGTAATAGACTTATATTGTAATTATTTTTGCTTGATATATAATGAATTTTGTGAAAATGAACTATTAAATTGATGAGAATTTATCCATTGAGATGGAATTATTTCAAATGATTCAATTCGGCAAATTGAACAAGTCAAACTGAAATAAAATTGCTTTTATTAATTACTTTAATTATTCACCAAAAAAAAGGTGAATTGGTTAACCGAATCATGATAATCAATTTTACATGATGCTATTTTTCTCACTTAAATGGTTAAGATTTGGCTGTATATCCTGAATATATCGACCTAAATTTTAGATTTAATTCGGTTGAACATGATTTTTCTAACTAAATTAAATTGGACCACGCTCACCCGTAGTTAATATTATAGTTTTAGTGATTAAGTAAAATACACATGTATTGTATTTTATTAATTATATTCAATATTTTGATCATACTTTAATTTATCCAACAACGAAAAGAGAAAGAAAAATGATTGGACAACTCTTAACTTGATGGGTGGCCATTTAGCTTAATGGCATTTAGGGGTGCAAGTTGAGCTAAACTAGCTGGCGAGTTAGCTTGGCTCGACATTGTTCAAGGCTTGAGTCAAGGTTATCTAGATCAAGCTTGGGATCAAGTCAAACTTAACTTTAATATAATGGCTCGAAGGCTCACGAGTTAGCTCATGAACCTAAGTATTTATGTATATATATATAATATAAAAGTATTCAATAATATATAAAATAACACTTAAAATATATGTATCTATCTATCTCACATATTGAAATAATTTTCAAACTATAATTATTTATTCACTTATATATTACTTACTATATAATTATTAATAATTTATAAGATACTAATTTATACGTTGTAAAAAATAATAGCATGATAGGTATGGTTAAAAAATAATTTCAAATTTTTTTTACAAAAATAAGTATTATAATATAACTATATCTCTATATAAGTTAGTTATACTAGCAAGTTACTGTGTCATGTTCGTTCTCGTTACAGATATGATACGATACATATTTAACTTGAGGCTGTATAATAAATTATATATAGTTAACGCATATTTTTCAAATTTAATATTGCAAGTACTAAATAATAATTTGTCATTATCTTAAAAAGTTCATTCTTATATTTCAATATTCAAACTTCAAAAGTCAAAAGAATAACTTACATAAAAAATTTTAAAAAAATGACAAATTTTGTATAAATTGTATGATTATAGAATGTGTAATTACTTCATAAAAAATAATTATTATAACATTAATTAATAAGTCATTGATTATTTTTCTTATTTAATAATCACTACAAAAAAATCCAATATTAAAGACAATAAAAAATACCACTTAAACTATGTTATATTGACAATTTTATATTTAATGACATTTTTTAAAAGTGCAACTTGTAACAGTATAGCTAAAGGTATATATAGAAGCAACATAAATATTATTAATATTTTATACTTTAGCTCCAAGTTATATTATTATTTAGCACTTTATGTATATAATATATACTTTAACTTGTTAATGCACATTTTTTATATCTAATCATCCAACTTAAAATTCATCACATGCTTACAAATTTACTTTTTCATATTCTAAGTGGTGAAAATATGTATTACTAAGTGTTGGCGTGTATGTCTAATAAGAGCCCGAGCTTGAGCTTGATTATGGCTCGATGTCATATGAGGTCATCAAGCTTGAGCTCAATACTCATTAATGAGCTGGAACTTGAGCCTAATGCTAATCAACGAGCTTGTACTTAAGCCTAAAATTAGAAGAAACTCACATATTTTACAAATGAGCCAAGTCTGAGATGGAATTTTTACTAAGTTTGGCTCATTTGTAGCCCTAATAGCATTAGTCTCACATATAAAATATAGGGTAAAGGTTCCAACCTAACGAGCTTCTAACATGCATGTATATAAATAATTTAAAAAAGAAAAAGAAATACAATTCTTAACTCGTTGATGATTACATTTTTATAGAGTTAGTAATTTACTTTTATGAATTCATAATGACTAATTCTGTTTATAACTTATGGTTAGTATAATGTATGTAATTTTAACGTTTATCCTTTTATCGGATATAAAATTGAGTTGTATGCCGCAAAGTATCCATGGCTAATTCTTTATATTGCAAATTATTCACTGACTGTTCTTTAAAATATCAAAAATGATATATATATATATATATATATATATATAAAGCAACATTTGCTACAAACATCGATGAACTATTGGACTGTTCCAAATTAAATTAGCATGTCTAAGCTTTATATGCTCGAACCATGGACGAATGCTGGGGGATGAAGCAGGGGCTCTTGCCCCCAGCTTTATATATTATAGTATATATATATATATATATATATATATACTGAATTTAATAATAATTATTTTCCAAAATTTTAATAATAGTTTTTATTAATTTTTTACTTATTATAACCCAAAAAAATTTGGACATGTATTTATAATTAAATAATTAGGTGAAGACAATTATATTCGACAACTCATCACAATGCTTCAATTTATTTGTGTGAAAACACATTTACTAGGGTTTAGCCAAAGAATTTTTTTACTTGGACTTACAAAACAATCAAAGTCACTCCTTTTCATTTTAATGAGATTGAGAGATAGAGATAAATGTAAATAAATATTTCTCTTTTAAAAAAAATTTTTTAATTTTTTTTAACATGTGGTTTTTGATTATTTTTATTTATATCTCTTTTTTTTACTTAGAATAATATGTGTTCTATCTTTATTTTGTAATTTAATCACATATTTAATTTAGGTATATGATGCATTATAAAATATATATCTTTATTGTATCTTTCAATTGAAATTAAGTAAATCAAATTTAGATGTGCTTTTAGGTTTTGCAAAAATAATAAGATTAATATAAGTTTGATTGTTATTTCTATTGATATTATTAAAAATTTTGATATTGAGAAGGACATTACTAAAAAATTTTATATTGATTTGATTGTTGATGAATTTTATTATATGAAAAAGCATCACGTTAACCTTTTTTTTATTAAGTAAATTTGATTTGAAATTAAGTAAATCAATTTTTTTTTATTTTTATTTTTTAACGGTTCCTTCCCTCCGCCCCGGATAGTAAAGCTCATATTTTTCATTTTCTTTTAAAATTCTTGGCAGACATATAATTTATATCTTAAAAGAATACGTCAAAAGTTTTTATATTTTATTTACGAGCATGAGCATGTCTTATTAATTAGCCACTGCGTTAACCTTTTTTATTTCAACTCCATTTCAGTTTTATGTATTTGCTCTGTAAGATTTGTCATAAGTTGAGTTTGTCATGCAAAGTACCGGCTAGTCCATGAAACATTAATATCATTATCCAATTTATGTTAATGTTTCGTATTTAATTTTTATCTCAGTTCTTATCTAAGACATTACTCGTTCCTTTTCACTCGGGAAACATGTGCATGTGTGTATACTTCTTGGAAACATGAGATTTCTCAGGAAAGGAAAAGTAGAAAAAAAAAAATATATATATATAAGAATTGGTTTCGACAATCTAAAGGGCCGTTAATATTAGTTTGTAAGAACAACCTAAAGACCCAAAAATTAAAAATACTGAAATTATTTGAAAAACGCAAATAATATACTACTTCAAAAATTGAGAGATTTCAAACACAAAATCAAAACGTCTGAACGGTAGCAAAAGGAAAAACTCAAGCCCCTCAATCCATTTCGAGATCGCCCAAAAAAGCTCTCAATCTCACCAACAAAAGACAAATCTAAGCACAAAAAGGTATAATCTCAACATAAAAGACGAAAACTTGCATTGATAAACCTAGAAATCTAACAAACTATGGGGATTCTTCGAGCTCATTAAAAGGTTGGTTGAAGTTCACGTTCGTGCTACTGTTGAGAATATGTTGGACGGCCCCATGAAAGACATTCATTCGTCACCTCTTGAATATGGTAAGCATTAAAAACCCATTTCTTTGTGTTGTATTTATGATTTTTAAAGGTTTAGTGGTCCACGGATTTTTTTTTAGCTAGAAAATGGAAATATTCTTGTTCGTACTTATTTTTTTTGTGTAGTGGGACCACATTTTGCTTCTAATCAATATGCATGTGAGGATTTTAGTTGAAAAGTGCCTTGATTTTAGTTGTTTATTGTTGATGTTGGGACCACAAAAGATTTGATTCTTGTTTATTATTTTGTTTGACTATAGAACAGAGATTACACTTTATGATGCATTTGGTGCTTATATATGTCAAATTGTAAAAGTTAATGATGTGTATTTGAGAATCTTTTCTGCAATTTATGTGTAGTAATTGTATGCTTGAATAATTTTTTCTTTTTTTTGTCTTTTTTGTGTACTGTGCAAAGACAAATTCTGGGAAAATCACTGTTTCTATATTTTATGAGGGGTGTCATGATCTTGCCCCTCCTTGTGCGTACAAGAATGGCAAAGTGGCCAAGTTTGTCAAATTTTTTGCTAAAAATTTTGAATTTTAGGAATCTTAATTACCTATGTGATTATATGAAAGTGAAACCCCCCTAGGAAGTTCTACTCCAAACTAGATGGTGAATTCAAGCTGATTAGTAGTGACGCAAATCTTAAATCAATTGGTGAATTTTGTATTAAATTTAGAGATGTGAAGATATATGTGGAAACAGAATCTAGACCCATGGCCCATCCCAATCCCAATCACAAGCCCAAACACAATGTCAAACTCAAATACAAGTTGAGTCCTAAGCTGATATGCAAATCCAAACCCAAACCCAAACACAAACACAAACAAAGACCTGGCAATTTTTTACCCATACCCATGGGTACCTACAGGAACCCAAAAAAAATACAGGTAATGGCCTCATTTCTCCAACCCAAAAAATTACGAGTAATTTTAACCATATCCAATTTACCCACGGCTTTTTGGCCTAGCCCGCAGGTACCTGCAGGTAACCTGTATTTTTTCTTTTTTTATATATAATATATATTTACATATAAATATTTATAACAAATTAAATTAAAAATTATATCCTAAAATAAAACCTAAATAACAAAACAACCTTCCCAAAAATACTTGTTGCGCATATTTTCATGGATGCAACACTTCTTTCACAAGGACAATAATGTTTGATTAATATTTATACTTTCAATTCAAAAACTTTTGGCATGTAATGGAATTTAAGTTTGAACATTTAAATGTGATGTACTTTAAATTTGGTAGATTTTGAATACTTAAGATGTAAGTTTTAAACTATAATATTATTAATATGCTTTAGGTATTTGTTCAATTTAATGTTTGAAATTTATAGTCTTTTTATTAAGTTTTATTTAGTTAATATTTGATTAATATCATGTAAATTACAAGTTAGACATTAATTTATTTTAAATATTAAAAAAATTAACAGGTACCCACGGCTTACCTGTTACCCATAAGGACGGGTAACAGGTGCCTTACCTCCTATACAATTAAAAATGGGTAAATTTACCCAACCTATTTTTACCCATTACTAGGTTACCCATTGCTAGGTCTACACAAACACAATCAGAAAGACAAACACAAAGATAAGCCCAAACCTAAACACAAGCACAAAGCCAAACACACAGACAAACATAGCCCCAAGCCCATACACATGGATGGTTCCAAACCCAAACGCAATCCCATTCACAGTCTCCAACCTAAACCTAATCCCAATCCCAAACCTAAATAGAACTTAACAATGAGAGTTGGGTAGAGACTAGGTTTAAGTATGTCAGCTTACCTCCAACTTGGAAGGGTGATGATGATAGTTGTTTAAGTGGGAGTAACCCTTTATACCATTTTAGGGATGACAGTGAAAGGGTAGATGATGATATGCTTTTTGACCAATTTAAATATCCAAATGAGGAGTGGGTTGGGCTAAAGGGAACAAATGTTAATGAGAGGGATAGAGATAGAGATGAAAATATTAGTGATAGTGAGAGTAAAAAAGACATTATTGGTGACAGTAACATAGGATTCGATAGTGATGTGGAGTCTAATAGGGAAGCTCATGGCCCTTATGCACCTTTCTTTAATTATAACCAAAAACTCACTCCTAAATTTAAACTCTGCATGAAATTTAGGAACAATACAGATTTTAGGAAAGTTGTGCATGTTGAAGCCATTCAAAGCTTGAGAACCATCAAAATTAAAAAAAAAATGACAAGGAGAGAGTGTATGCCAAATGTGAGTCTGAGGGGTGTAGGTGGAAAATGCATGCATATAGAGTGGAGGATGAGTCTACTTTTCAAATAAACACATATTACCCTAACCAACATATGATGTTTCTAATGTCACATCCACTTATCTTGCTAAAAGATCTATTAATAAAATGAAAATTGATCCAATTAGGAGAACCAAGAGGTTTAGACAGGAGTTAGAAATAAAAGGGTGAGTGTCTCTTGGCATCAAGCTTACAAAGCCAAGACGAAATTAGTTAAAATGATTGAGAAGGATCCCAAAGTTCAATATGCTAAACTTTAAGACTATGCAGTTGATTGAGAGAGACCAACTTAAGTTCTACTATTATTTTAGGGATGGATTATAGTATTGGGGAGTATACCTTCACACACTTCGGTTGCAACTTTAGGGCATTGAAAACTAGATTTTCATCTGGTTGCAAACTAATTTTGGGTGTAGATGGGTGTCACCTAAGTGGGCCTCACAAAGGAGTTTTGCTTATAGGTATTGGTATTAACCCAAATAACAAACCATATCCAGTAGCATATGCAATGGTGAACAGGGAAGCATGAGATACTTGGTCTTAGTTCTTAACCTTAATAAAACAAGACTTCACATAACTCAGCCATAAGAATTTACATTCGTGTCTAATAAATAGAAAGGCGTAATTAAACTTTAGATGAGGTTTTTATAAAGTCTGAGTATAGATTTTGTGTTAGGCATATGTGGAAAAACTTCATGAGTACTGAGTTTAAAAGGTTGAAGTTGAAGGATCTTTTGTGGAAAACAGCCAATAATACAACTTTTGTATAGTTTAAGATGCACATACAAGCTATGGTTGACCTTGATCCTACAGCTGCTGAATGGTTTAGTGACAAACCACCCTCACAGTTGAGTAAATTTCATTTCACTCCAATGTCAAAATATGATATGGTTTTGAATAACTTTTGTGAATCTTTCAATATTTCAATTTTTTATGCTAGAGAGAAGTCAATATTGACTATGCTTAAGTGGATAAGAGAGCACATGATGAGTAGATTGCAAAAGAATAAGGATAAAGCCAAAAATTAGGGAGATGACCTTTGTCCTAACATCATGGAAATCTTGAATGAACATGTGAAAAAGTTAGGAGATTACACCCTTAGAAAATCTAAAGGTAAGCCCCATCAAATCACACACACACACACACACACACACACACATATATATATATGGAGGGCAATTTTGTGTTGATTTGGAATCATGGAACTACAGCTATAGGATATGGGATTTAACAAGGGTTCATTCTCTTCATGCTTATTGTGCAACACGCAATCAAAGGCATGATCCTAAATTTTTGTTGTCTCAATGCTATAGTGTTGAATGTTACAAAAAAGTTTATGAAAGTGTTATTATGGGTATTAATGATCAAGACTTGCAGGGGGAGACCATTTACATACCCTATCTTCCTCCAAACTTCACAAAGACTAAAGGGAAGCCTACTAAAGGGAGAAAAAAAAAGCCTTGAGGAGCCTGTGGAGAAGGGAAAGAACATGAGTAGAGAGAGGCCTAGAGTTGAAGACCAACCAACAAGCTTAAAAAAGAGAGTGAAAGGCCCCAAGTGTAGTTTTTGCAAGCAAGTTGGACATAACCAAAGGAAGTGTCCGCTGAAGACAAATCCTTTAGATGAAGATGTTATAGATTTGGCAATTGATGCCCAAGAAATGGAAAAACTACTTGCTACTCAAGCTTCTCAAGCCTCTACAAGTAATTTGAAGATACGGCTTAATTTTATTAATGTTTCAGCAAACTCATGCCATGGTATATTAATTCACTCAATGTGTATTAATGGTCCATATGTTGCTTCATAGGTCATAGGAAATGTTGGTTCCTCCAGTGAACTTCCAAAAAATGCAAAAACTAGTATGCAAGATAAGTTTAACATAATGCTATGATCTTTGGGTTTTTCATTAAAGATTATATTAATAATTTATGTAACTATCCAATAATAAAAGTTATTATATTTGTTATCTGTGATATTGGACAGCCTAGGAAAATAAATGTTGGCACTTTAAGTTATTCAACAGATAATCTAGAAATAGATGGGCTAGATAAGGTCAATACTTCATCCATGTTTTCCTTATTTTATTATATATAATTCTACTATTTCTTGCACACAATATTATTTAAGAAACATAAAGCATGAGGAGAATAGCTACTAGTGCTGAAAGAAGAACTCCAAGGGGCCAAACAAAGGCATATTAATATAACTGGGTGAATTTAGTCTTATGGTAGTTGTATATTTAACATCAATAAGTTGTCTTGCTTGTGTTTTTTTGTAGGTGAGGCATGGTGAAGAAGAAACTAGTGGCCTTAGAAGGTCTCCAAGAGCCAAAGGCAAAACAAAGGTATAAAAATAAAATTCAACATTCCTAGGTTATTCATTTATGTTGACATTAATTTAGTGAACCTTTTTATAGCATATCAATCAAAGTACTCCTTATAAAACAAAGAAGGTACCTAACCTTCCATGTTTCAATAGCTACAAATATCACAAAGTGGCAACAACCTCATCACTGCCCAAGGAAAAAGGAGAGTTATATAGCTCAACAACCTAACACAAGCTATGGATAGTCAGAATGGGAAAAAGAAGGCAGTGGGGAAAAAAAGTGGCAATGCTTACAGCTTCTAAATATTTTATTTTGTTTCATTGTTTATAACTTGACATTCATGCATGCTATTAATAGTAAGTTGGCACTTACATTGCATCTTAGGTAGGAAACAAATCTTCTACTAGAGTTTTGATTAGTCCATGAGGTCTTTACCAAACACATTTTGCCACACATGCATTCCAGGCGCCTTCCAAAAGTTAACGAGCTTGAAGAGGGGGACATTATGGAAAAAAGGAAAAGAAAAAATAGATAAGGAAAATATGAGGAGAGAAGCTTGAAGCCATGATGAGAAGAAAAAGAGAAGATGATGAGAAGGAAAGGGAAAGATGAGAAGAATTGGGGAATAAGTTTTCGGGAGAGACAAGAGCAAGATGAAATATGAAAATGAGGGAAAGAAAAATTGGTTGGTGGAAGAAAAATTTGTTGGATATTAATAAATTTTAAAAAATTAAATAACTTAAATATTTTTATTCAACATATGACGTGGTGCAATAGACTTGGGTGATGTGGCCTATTTATGCCAAATGGGGTAAAACACCAAAAATTGGAGCCCGATTGCTGCTAACCAACTTCTGGAAAGCTTAATTTCAAATTAATCAACCTAACAGACCAAAATTACAAAAAATTGTACCAAATGTGTGAAAATCTATGGGCCAATGGACAAAATGTGCTAACCTCATATCAAAATGAACTAAAACCAAAAAATGGTATAGTTGATAGACCAAATTTGCAATTTTCCCACTTAATAAGGATACTATTGGTGGACTTGACAAAGAGAAGGATGGTCCGAACGATGATTACATTGAGTTTGAGGATAAGGACATTGAGAAACTCTAGAGACTATATATTAGAACTTTGATATCCTACTAGACTATAATATGATATTTGTTAGGTTTAAGATTATTACTTCGTAGTATATATTTTTATCTCTTCTTAATTAGATTCGTCATCTTTTTTCTTTCTTTTTTTTTCCCCATGGTGCTATTTCATCAACCCAACTCAATAAAGTATATATATATATATATATATATGTGAAGCTAATTTCTTGGTATATTTTTTCCTAATGGATCATCACTATATATATTTTAGTACTAGTCCTAGATTCTGTTAGTTGTCTATATCTTTGGAAAGTTGATGATCATTATCTTATACTATTGTGCACCATATATCAATCAAACTATGAAATTTTTTTCTAATAAGTTATTGATGGATATTAATTACTCTATATATATATATATATATATTATATGGTACAATAAACCATTAATAAAAAGTCTGTAAATGTAGAATAAAAAAGATGGACACATTTGGTTGCCCCCAACGGAACGGAGACTGATCTAGTACTACTTTATTCTATCCATGTTCTTTGCTCCTTTTATACTCCAGATAAACATCTTACAAATTTAAACCACTAATAAATTAACTAATGATGAAATGAAAAACTTCCAATTCTATTAGGAAGTGATCATTTAAGTTATTAATTTAAAAGTAGAAAGTGTTTTGAAGTTATTGATCATTCTTGTGTATATATATTGTGATAAAAGAATAATGGTGGAGGAAACAAACCTGAAGTGTGAGAACTTCAAAAGTTGTTTGGCTTTAGCTACACAAGTGGATCCTCTTTTCCATAATTCTCTTCAAAGCGGCATGATGAAAATTAATTAAATGATATTATCACATCATCATTTATGTTTGTATCATATCATACGTAGAGGTCTTATTTACTTTGAGGTATTAGATTAGATATACTATTTAATGCTGTAGAAAGCTGCAAATAGAGGAAATGAGGGTTGTATGTAGTTCTGGGCCTAAGATCTGCAACCACAACACACGTTAAGCTAGCCGAGGTACCCCCAACTAAGATACTCCGATACTCAAGTTAGTTCTAGTCGAGAGGGAAATCGAACAGAATATAGAGAATGTAAAGTATATAGGGTAAGTGGCATTACCTTGAGCATGGTAGGGCTTGGCGTATTTATAACTTTCTGTGGATGTGATTTTACCCAAGTACCCTTGTCAAGTGCACTAGCTTTTTCCCATGCCAAAGGAGTTTGGGAGTCATTCCATGTCCAAATCCCAGTACTGTGCCGGGTGACTAAATTTTCTACTTTTCAGGGTAAACCATTCCAATAGAGGCACGTTTCTACCAAAATTGTTGGCAGGATTATCAGGGTTGTCAGAATTGTTGGCAACGGTTGCACAGGCTGCCACGTGTCATTAGAATGGGCTCGACCCGTCAGATCAATATGCTCAGCAGGGATTTGAGTGAACGTTGGAGGTTGATTAATGTCAACCAGATTTAAATGCTCAAAATATCGGAGTGGTCTTCAGGTCGATACGAGTCGATCGTAGATACTCCCAAGTGAGGTCGATACCGATCGACCAAACAGATTCTACCTTTGAGCCTTGTGAGCCGTCTTGTTTGATGTTGGGCCTACTGGGTTATCCCATATCATGAGTCCCCCCAATTCCTGGTCTTGATCGAGCATGTCGACGAGAAGGGGTGAGGAGTTTACATTCAATCATAGCAAGTACTGTGCTCGATTGAGATTTTTAAACTTCTAACCCAAGTTTTTGAAATATCGACCAGGGTTTGAGGTGGTTTCTTTACATTAAATACGGCTATTAGTGCGCAGGATATGAAGCGTACGGGTGCAGGCTGTCATGATGGCAGTTACACGGATTCCCACACACAATTGCCTATAAATAGGGGGATAAGTTCCTTCATTCACACTTTTGCAACTTGAATATCTAGTAGAATCTCCATTGTTGAAGAGTTTCCTACTCTGTGTTTTTCATTTGAGAGACTTGCACTGTAAGTGTCTTTGTTATACTTGTATTTTTCTGCCTTTACATTGTAGAACCATGTTTGTGAGTTCGGATTCTAATAGTAGTAGGTCTGAGAACATGGCCCGTAGGGGGAGTACTGAGGGAACAGTGGTTCGAGTAGTAGTAGCGACTCCGATGAGGTCAGGGTAGTATCGGAGGGGGAGGTTGGACCCGTTGATATGCCTGCTAGTTAGGGTCAGTTATTTACCCCAGATCACTACACGGAAATAGCCTCAAAAATAACTGTTGTCGATCTAGTGCAGATTAGAGCAGTATATCATATCCCCGACGAGTTTGAGATGGTAGCATCGGGGGCCCAGGGTAGAATACATCGACCTCCTCGGGGATTTATAACTGTATTTGAAGAGGGGTTGAAATGTGGTCTGAAGTTCCCGCTCGCCCAGCCCATAGTCGACCTCCTCGTAGGATTAGGGGTTTGTATCACCCAACTCCTCCCCAACTGTTTCGCCACCCTTTACAGTTTTGTTGTTTTGATGCAACTTTTTGACCAGCCTGCCTCTTTAGCTAATTTTTCAAATTTATTTCACCTCCCTATGTCTTAGAAGTCTGGCAGTAGCGAGGAGTCGGGTTTTTATTACCTTACTGCTCGATCCCGATAAAAATTTTGATATCCCCCACATCTTCTTACGACCAAGAGTGGAAAAAATACTGCTTCTATATTCAGGGACCGAGGGTGCTCGCTATTTTGGGGGGTTGGTGGATATAGCCTATAGAGATGCCTGGTAACCAAACACCCAGCTGGCCCAACACCTTTATTCAGGATCTGGTCGGGTTCAAGGAGATGGAGGCCTTCGTACAGGCCGAGGAGAGGTGTTTGATGTTAACTGGTTTGTCACTAGCACTGCTCGACCTGCCTGTGGGCGATCGACTAAGTAGAAAGTTTTCGCCAATTATTTTCATCATATGCTGTCTATCTATTCACATCTAATATTTGTTTTCATATTGTTGTCTGTGCAGATCGAAATGAAATTATGGTCTACAATAGAAATGAATCACAGGTTCGGGCTCTGAGGGCCCAGGCTCGTCAATAGGCTACAGCCATCACTTAATAAAGAGGTGCCACAAAGCAGGCAGTATCTGCAAGGTCGACATCTGAACAGCCGTCGCCGCAAATTAAGGTGGCTCCTGAGACACAGTCGGCTCATTAGATGAGATCTGAACTAAGCAACCCCACGGGTCGGGACAAGAGACAGCTAGTTGAACAAGAAGGGTTAGCTCCAAAGAAAGCTGTCGGGGGCAAGGGGAAGCAAAAAGTTGTGACAGGCTAGGACCTATTTAGGCAAATTGATAAGGGCCTGATGTTTTAGCTCCCTCGATTATCACCCCTGAGATTTGCAATGGATCGGGATCAAGATATAACTGACACAATCTCGATCATCAATAGGGGGCCAACTACTCCCGATGCCCTCAAATGGATGACCACGGGGCTCTTCCTGAATAACCAGCGCAAGTTCATGAACCTGAGCCAGCTTGGGACGATGAAGGCAATGTCCTATTACTGTAACGTGGTAAGTGCGAGATCGATAAGTTTTGACCATGCCTTTTCTGTTATATTCCTGTTGGCTTGAGAATGACATTTTTGTGTTTCAGATAGGGCAGCTGGGCTATAATATGTTCCGACGATCGGAGATGGCGCTCACTGCAAAGGAGGAGCTGGAGGGTAGGGAAGAGTTAGAAATGGTGAAGGTACAACTCGAATCCTCCTAGCTGTAGGTCGAGCAGCTAGATAAGAGGGTGGCCAACCTCAAAAAGTAGCTCGAGGCCAAAGATCGATAGCTGGTACAGGACATCGAGGATCGCATCTGAATGGATGATATAATTAAGAAGGCTCACCTCGACCTAGAGGTGAGCTTCAGCTCTGGTAGGGCAAAAGGTCATGCGGCGATGACCAACAAGGCCAAAGAGGCTTTCCTCTGGCATCTACCTGTGGTGTGGTGCAAGGTTGTCGAACAGTTTGTAGTCAGCACTGCATTCCAGGATGCCAGCATGGTTGCACCCCTGGATGATTTCCCGCAAAGCATATCAGCGAGCTATCAAGCAACTGAAGCACATGAGCTACTGCTTTCGTGCTGAGGACAAAGAATGGATGAGCCTCCTGCTCAATGATAGGATGGTTCCCCGAGCTGATTGAAAGCAGCCCCGTGCAAGTTGCCGAAGAAGGACCTACTGTCATCGCGCTCAGCGCGCCACAG
>JACGDI010003369.1:41929-58822 GCA_014898725.1 Jacaranda copaia | reverse complement strand
GTGGCTAGTTTGTTAGCACTATGATAGAGTGAGACTGGAAGTACAGTCTCAGCTCTCGAGCAGCAGTCACTAAGGCAAATACAAACTTTTCAATCTCTAAATAATTATGCTCTGGTCCTTGGAGTGACTTACTACAATAGTAGACTAGTCGATGATTGCCATCCTGGGTCGATATCCGTACTGAGCTGATTGATGCCTCCGAGACTGCTAAGTATATCTGAAGTACTTCTCCCAACTCGGGTTTTGCCAACATCAGTGGTGAGGTCAAATACTATTTCAATTCAATCAGAGCCTAGTCACACTACTCCATCTACTGAAAACTAGTCTTTCTGGCATTCCTTATAATTTTGAAGAAGGGTAGGCTCTTATCGACTTACCTCGCAATGAATCTCCCCAAGGCCATGATTCTCTCGACCAGCCTCTAAACTTCCTGAACCGTTCTTGGAGGGGTGATATCTAAGACTGCCTGAATTTTTGTGGATTGGCCTCAATGCCTCTCTAGCTGACCATGTAGCCTAAGAATTTCCCTCCTCAAATCCTAAAAGTGCATTTATTTGGGTTTAGCTTTAATCCAAACGCCTTTAATATTTCAAAAGTGTGATTGAGGTCGAGTAAGTGGTCTTGGGCTTTTGTTGTCTTGACTATCGTGTCATCGACATAAACTTCCATTGATTTTCCAATCTCATCTTTGAACATAAAGTTTACTAATCGCTGATAAATTACCCCAGCATTCTTCAAACCAAACGGCATGACAAGAAAGCAATAGACACCATTAGGAACAACAAAAGATATTTTATCCCTATCCTCGAGTGCCATGAATATTTGATTATAGCCTTGAAATGCACCCATCATACTCAATAATTCACATCCAGAAGTAGAATCCACTAGTAAATCTATTTAAGGCAGGGGGTAAAGATCTTTAGGGCAAGCTTTATTCAAACCAGTAAAGTCATTACACATCCGCCACTGTCCCTCAATTTTTAGGACTAAAATAATATTACAAAGCCAAGAGGGGTACAGAATTTCTATAATATACCTTGCATCTAAGAGTTTTCTAACCTTTGCCTCGATGATCTGCATCCTCTCAGTGTTGAACATCTTTGTCTTCTGCCTAACTAGCTTGTATGAAGGGTCAGTATTGAGGCGGTGCATAATGACATTAGGTCGATCCCCTACAGGTCGGATGCCTTCCATGCAAAGACATCGATATTTTTCCTTAAGAAGTCGACCATGAGACATTCCAAGTGGGGCCCTAAGTCCATCCCAGTATGGGTTATCTTTTCGAGGTTGCCCTCTTCAAGCTTAATGGTCATGAATTTCCCAATAGGCTCCACCCTATTGTCCTCCAATTTTCTCTTTTTGCTGATTTGGGACTCTTCGTGTTCCACTACAGAGGCATCCTCTGAAGTCTTTAGCTATGGTCGAGTCTTCTGCCCAAAGGGCTCGACCAAAATATTGTAACATCTCCATGCTTCCTTCAGATTGCACAAAAGTTTGCCCGTGTCGGCTGGGGTTGAAAATTTTACTTTCAAATGATATATAGACACGATCACACAGAAGTCATTGAGGGCAGGTCGGCCAATGATGACATTATAGGTGAATGGGGCATCAACCACAAGGTAATTCAGCATTAATGCTCTCCTTCGATGAGCCTCCCCAAAAGATGTGGTCAAGCGAATCAACCCCTCCAGTATGATCTTCGACCCCTCGAACCCGACCAGCGGTGTGCGCACAAGCTGAAATTTCAACTTGTCCAAGTTCATTCTTTTCAGAGTAGATAAGAATATGACATCCGCTAAGCTGCCGTTATCGATCAGAACCTTAACACCTAGAAGTTTGTGATCTCCACGAACACGACCATTGGGCAATTTATTTTGTGATCAATATTTTTGCCCACAAAATGGGCTAAGTCAGCATCAGTAAATGAAATGGGCTCTGCACTCATAGAGAGGTGAAAAGTTATCTCCACAGGTGAAGCCTTATTAGACTTAAGTCTTCTCTGCGTCTGTCTACAAGCAAACTTAGAGTCCCTCCCAGTAGGGCCTCCTACGATCATGTCAATAACTCCTCTGATGGGTAGGCGGTCATCCTGGGTGGGTTTTTTTTCTTTGTCTTCTCTCCTAGGGCTAACCGACCTTTCTCTATGGGGAGTCTGATCGATTTTGCCCCCTTCGGTTTGGGCTTCCACAATTATGTACTTCTTGAGATGACCCTGTCTGATCAACCTCTTGATTTCATTCTGGAGATTGAAGCACTCATCAATGTTATGCCCCTTCTATCTATGGAAGTGGCAGTATTTCTTTGAGTTTTTCATGGCCTCAGTCTTCGCCAATTTTTTTGATTTTTTGAGGAGGTTATCATGCTGGATAGCGTATAAGACCTCCTTTCTCAGAATGTTCAATGCTGTATAGTCATGGAAGCGTTTGATTGGAAACTGACCTCGCTCTTTGTGTTTCTAATTATCTCTCTCTTTCTTTTTCTTATTGACCTTAGAGGATCCGAACTTGAGCTTATTCATCTCTTCTTGGGTCATGTATCTTCCAGCCAGGTCGAGGAACTCCTCCATTCACCCGGGCCTTTCTCGCACCAGAGCATTGGTGCACTCTTTATGCCTAAGCCCCAGGAACAGCACGTCAATCAAGAATTTAATCCTAGGGTTATCTCCTTGATCTTCACAGTAGTCAGGCTTTAAGCGTTCAACCCTATCGCGCTGCGTGGCTCAATTAGGTCTGGCGTGATCATCTGAGTCCGCCACCTCCTCGCGTGGTTCTGGACGCCTTCTCTCTACCGGTGGGTATCTGGGACTGACTTCGCACCAGGAGAGTGGCTGCCTGGCTTCATAACGAGAGAGGCTATTCTCCTAAGGTCTATTTTTCGGTGGTAGCTGCGAAGCTGCACTAGCGGCGGGGATGGGTACTGAGGCGTGCCTATTTAGGACAGCAAATAACTGAGCCGATATCTGAGCGAAGATCTACTCACTGATCAATTGCACCAACTGGGGCATAGTTAGCATCACCAGCTGTTCCTGAGGGGCACTGGCTCCCAAAGTGGTTGTGTCTTGCTGGGGGTTAGGAAGAGGCAAAGATATGGACCTTTGGTTCTCCTCCCTTTCAAATGTTACTCTGTATGTGTTCACCATTTTTTTTTTGCTGCAATCTCAAAGTTCCCACAGACGATGCCAAATGATGCTGCAAAAAGCCGCAAGTAGAGAAAATGAGAGTTGTATGTAGTTCTGGGCCTGAGATCTACAACCACAACACACATTAAGCTAGCTGAAATGCCCCCAGATAAGGCACTCCGATGCTCAAGTTAGTTTTGATCGAGAGGGTAATCGAACAGAATATAGAGAATGTAAAGTATATAGGGTAAGTGGCATTTCCTTGAGCGTGGTTGGGTCTGGCGTATTTATAGCTTTCTGTAGACGTGATTTTACCCAAGTACCCTTGTTAGGTGCACTAACTTTTTCCCATGCCAGGGGGTTGGGAGTCATTCCATGTCCAAATCCCAGTACTATGCTAGATGGCTAAATCTCCTACTTTCCAGGGTAAATCATTCCAGTAGAGGCACGTTTCTGCCAAAATTATTGGTAGGGTTGTCAGAGTTGTTGGCAACGGTTACACAGGCTGCCACATGTCATTGGAGTGGGCTTGATCCATCAGATCAATATGCCCAATGGGGATCTAAGTGAACGTCGGAGGTTGATTAATGTCGATCAGATTCAAATGCTCGAACTATCGGAGTGTGTTTAGGTTGATACGGGTTGATCATAGATACTCCCAAGTGAGGTCGATACCGATTGACCAAATAGATTCTACCTTTAGGCTTTGTGGGCCATCTCATTTAATGTTGGGCCTGTTGGGCCTACTGGGTTATCCAATTTCACTATTTTACTCAACTTAATACCATACACACTTTATTTGATAGCAGTCTGCAATACTATCTTTTTGTTATCATTTGGTATATATTTGACATGGAATAGCCCAACAAACCCAGCCCAACAAGCGATTGACCTTAAAGAGGACTCTTAGGCCCACTTAACAGGTACAACCCAACGTCGCTTCTAGACCTAACTAAGTTAGATCACTCAACTACAATTGCCTAGTTGAATGGATTATTCTCGACCGTATTTAATGGGAGGCTTCAAGCCACTTAGTCCATTCAACCATCCCTCTGGTCGACCACCTTATTTGTTCAATGATTGTCTACCAAAGTACTCACTCCGGTGCTGACTCATATTCTTGCCGTATTTAATGCTCTGACAAGCAATATGTCTCTGCATTAATAGCATGTGCCACCTAGTACAACCTCTGCCACTAACTCTAGCAGGGAGACGCACCTCTAAGTACTATTCACCCTAGAAAGTAAGAGATAATGCCACCTAAAATATTATCGAGATTGAAAATGACCAATAACCCCAAGCAAGGACAAGAGCCCTCTACACCTAATAAGGGCATCTTGGACACATCACCCCCCAGGTAATGCCTCACTACCAACCATTCTCCAAGTAATGCCATATATACTATACACTCTTACTCTACAATTCAATTACCTCAATTTGACCAATATTAACTTAAGCATCGGAATGCTTTAGTCGGGGGTACCTCAACTAGTTTAATATTTGCTGTTAGTTGTAGATCTCAAAACTCGAAAGATATCACTGTTGGATTGTTCGACTTCCTTGGTTAAATTAGCCTAAACACTATCCCATTCACTAAATATGACTTTCAACCTCATCATTTTAGTGCTATTTGTAGGAAACATTGAGATTACAACTAAAAAAAATGGATAATAGAAGAAAAGCCATATTTAAGAGGGAGGATAACAGGAGGTCAGCGTCTCTACCTCCCCCTTCGCCCCAGTAAGTTTCACATGCTCCAGGTCAATGCCTCTCAAGAATAAGTCATTACGTTGACCATGCCTCAGCTGATAAGTGAATAGATCTCAACACAAATCTCTACTCAACTTTTTGCCACATTAAACAAGTACACTACTGTGCCAGCCTCTGCTAGCAATGCAACACCGCAACCACTTCTACTAGAGAAGAGATCGCCCTGAGACAATTGTGGTCGTCAAGAGTCAAGGCGGCCATCAGCCAAACAAAATGCCAGCTATGGATGCCCCCAGGGAGAAAGAGGGCAACCAAAGCTAAAGGCAAAAATTGCTGACTTTGTAGACCACTATGTTCAACCTAATCGAGCCTAGCAGCACAATAAGGTCAAACATTCCAGACATGACCAACACAAAAAGTGGATAAATATACAGATCGCGTGGCCTGGCTTATTTGTGTGCCGCAGCATGATAAGGCTGAGCACGTAAGGCCTCATTTTGATTGAAATATTACCCAAGCTAATCGAGAAGAGTAAGAAGAAGTTTTTCCACCAAGTGCAATAACTAAATAAATGTTTTGATGAGATCTTGAGGAGAAACACTAATAGATTGCCTAACCCAGAGGGCACCTAAAGGTCTCATTGAGAGAGATGCTCTCCTTTCATCCAAGAGATCGTCGATGAGTGCATTGCTATCGATGCCAAGGTACAATCGGGCTTCCAAGGTATGATGGCTCGACCAATCCCAATGAGCACTTGATGCATTTCAAACATATGACGCTACTACACTGACACAATAAGTACATCCACGCAAAGATGCTAGTGACCACATTCCAGGGCATAGCCCTCTATTGGTTTGTTAAGTTGGAGCCCTCATTGATATACTCCCATGATTAGCTTTGTGATAAATTTCTACACTAGTTCGCCGATCAATGAAAGGTGAAACTCCCTCACACTCACCTTCACCCTATCAAGCAAATAAGGAAGAGTCCCTTTGTGACTTCTTTAGGAGGTTCAACACGAAAGTCCAAAGAAAAACAACCCCAAGATCAAGTTTTTAATCGACGTGTTGTTCTTGGGACTCAGGTAAAAGGAATATGCCAATACTTTGGTGTGAGAGCACCTGAGGTCGATGGAGGAACTGCTCAACTTGATAAAGAGACATATGACCTAAGAGGAAATGAACAAACTGAAGTTCAAAAACTCTGAGGTCAATAAAAAGAAAACTAAGGAGAGAGATGGCCAGAAACACAAAGAAAACTCTGACGGAGAATGAAGTAATGAAAAATTAAAGAAATACTGCTACTTCCATAAATAAAAGGGGCATGACACTGATGAATACTTTAATCTTCAGGACAAAATTGAGAGGCTCATTAGGTAGGGCTATCTCAAAAAGTATGTGGCCATGGAGATACAGGCTGAAGAGGGCAAAACCGATCGACCTCCTAATAGAGAAATATTGGTTAGCCCAATGAGGAAGGACAAAGAAAAGAAACCCACCTATAAATACCGTTCGCCCATTTGAGAAGTAATTGATATGACTATAGGAGATCCCATTGGGGGGACTCAAAATCAACAAAGAGGCAGACTTAGAGGAGGCTAAAGTCTACTAAAGCCTTATCCATCGAAATGACATTCCATTTATCGATGAGCATAGAGCCCATCTCTTTTACTGATAGCTACCTAGCCCACCTTAAAGAAAAAAATATCGACCATAAAACTGATTGTCCTGTGGTAGTCTATGTTGAGATTGCCAACTTTGAAGTGAGGAAGATTATGGTCGATAATGGCAGCTCAACCAACATCATCTTCCTCTCTACCCTAAAAAGAATAAACTTAGGGCAACTAAAGTTTGAACCTGTGCGTACCCCTCTGGTTAGGTTTGGGGGGTCAAAAATTATTCCAAAAGGGTCCATCAATCTCTCGACGTCATTTGGGAAGGTGCACTAAAGAAGAACTTTGATGGTGAACTATCTGGCGGTTGACGCCCTATTCGCTTATAATATCATAATTGGCCAACCAGTTCTCAATAATTTTCTTGCTATTATCTCAACCTATCATATGAAGATCGAATTCTTGATCCCAATTGACACAGCTGAACTGCTATGAACATCAACGAAGCTTAGAGGTGTTACAATATTTCGGTTGAGTTGAGCAAGTAGAAAACTTAACCCCAATTAAAGACCTTAGGGGATGCCTCTGTAGTGGAACCTAAGGAGGTCTAAACTCACAAGAAGAGAAAGTTGGAGAATACCCGAGTAAAGCCCGTTAGGGAATTTAAAATTGTCATACTGTAATAAAGAAACCTCAACAAGACAACTTAGATCGGGACAGATATGGGCCCCCACTTAGAATATCTTATAGTTTATTTCTTGAGGATGAATATCGACATCTTTGCTTGAAAAGCATCTGACATCTAGGGAATCGACCCCAGCATAATCGTGTACCGCCTCAATGTCGACCCCTCATACAAGCCGATCAAGCAGATGACGAGAATATTTAATGCAAAAAGGACCCAAATCATTGAAGATAAAGTCAAGAAACTTTTAGATACAAGTTACATTGTAGAGATTCAATATCCATCTTGGTTTTGTAATGTTGTACTCGTCCTAAAGAATGAGAAACAATGGCATATGTGTAACGATTTCACAGATTTGAATAAAACTTACCCTAAGGATTCTTACCCCCTGCCTTGAATAGATTTACTAGTAGATTCTACTACTAGTTGCGAGTTATAGAGTATGATGGATGTATTTCAAGGCTACCATCAAAAAATATTCATAGCCCCCGAAGACAGGGATAAAACTTTATTTGTGGTTCCTAATGTAGTTTATTATTTTTTGGTCATGCCTTTTAAACCGAAAAATACTAGAGCAACTTACCAAAGGATGGTCAACTTTATGTTCAAAAATAGGCAAGTCAATGGAGGTGTACGTTGACAATATGATTGTAAAGACGAAAAAGGCCCAAAACTATTTGCTCGACCTCAATCACATTTTTGTAATATTGAGAGCATTTGGTCTAAAGCTAAATCCAAATAAGTGTACATTTGGGATTCAAAGAGATAAATTTCTAGATTATATAGTCAGTCAACAGGGCATTGAGGTCAATCTATAGAAGATTCAGGCCGTTCTGGACATCGCCCTCTCATCGAACAGTTAGAGATGTGCAACAACTAGTTGAGAGGATTATTGCCCTTGGGAGGTTCATTGCATGATTGGCAAATAAAAGCCTACTTTTCTTCAAAATTCTTAGAAATGCCAAGAAGTTAAGTTTTCAATGGAACGAATAGTGTGATCAGGTGCTGCCTGAGTTTAAACAGTATTTGTCCTTGCCCCCAATGCTTGAAAACCTGAACTCAGAGAGGTCCTTCACATATATTTTGCTATTTCAAAAGCATCGATCAGCTCAATCTTGGTCTCGACTAGAGATGGAAGCCATCGACCAGTTTACTATTGCAATAAGTTACTCCAAATATCAGAGCATAACTACTTGGAGATTGAGAAATTTGCATTAGCCCTAGTCAGGGTGGCTAGAAAGCTGCATCCATATTTCCAGTCTCATACCATGATAGTGCTGACCAGCCAATCGCTGAAACAAGTGCTATCGAAGCTAGATACCTTTGGGAGGTTAACCAAATAAGCCATTAAATTAGGAGAATTTGATATTACCTTCCAGCCTAGAACAGCCATCAAGGCGCAGGTCACGGCAAACTTCATCGTCGAATGAGTCAGCCTATCTGAGAAAAATAGCGAAGCCCATCTCACTTGGAGTTTACACGTTAATGGATCTTTAATCACAATCAGAGAAAGAGCAAGAGTGGCTCTCTATTCCCCAGTAGTAGAGGAGTATGAGTTTGCGATCAAACTCGACTATGTAGTTACTAATAATAAGATGGAATATGAGGTCCTCCTCATAGGGATGAGGATGTTACTCAATCGAGGCATCGAGCATCTGATTGCGATCATGGACTCCCAATTAGTAGCAGAACTGGTCAAATAAAATTTTAAAGCTAAGGATTCAACAATAAGCCAATACCTGGTAGAGGTCAGAAAATTACAACAATCATTCAAAAAGTATACCCTCAGCCAGGTTCCTTAATTTGAGAATGAGCGTGTGAATGCTCTGTCGAAATTTGCTAGCTTGACTAGAGGCACAAGAGACAAAACAATAACATTTCTATCGTCGATAGGCCATCGATTGGCCTACTAAAGGAAAACCTGGTAGGGAACATTGAAGAAATAGTTCTTTCATGGCAAGATATGATAAAACTCTACTTGAATCATAGTATAGTCCTCGAAGACTAAAATGAGGCTCGATGCCTTAGAGGACAAGCTGCCAAGTTTGTGCTCGACGAGCATGGCCAATTATAAAAAGTTAATCTCTAGACCGCCCCTGAGGTGCTTGGATCCCAACTAAGCTCATGAAGTATTGTAAGATATCCATAAAGGCATGTGTGAGAACCATTCTAGGGGAAGATCCCTAGCATATAAAATAAACAGGTATGGATACTTTTGGCCAACATTATTGAAAGACTCTGTGGATTTTGCTTGAAAATGTACATCATGCCAAGTTCATTCAAACCTACCACATCAACTCACCGCACCGGTGGTCAATGTCCAAATTTCTTGGTCGTTCGACCAATAGGGGATCAACATTTTGGGCTTGCTATTGAAGTCAACAGGTCAATAAAAGTTCATAATCATGGTAATCGAATATCTTACCAAGTGGGTCAAGGCTGAGGCTGTCCCAAAGATAACTAACGCAGCCAGTAAGAGTTTCATCTAGAAAATATTATTTGTCATTTTAGCCTACTTAAAATTCTTATTTCAGATTGTGGGACTCAGTTCCAGAGCAGAAATACCAAAAGTTGGTGCAAAGCCTTAGGATTCACCCAACATTTTACTTCAATGGATAATCCTTAGTTGAACAACCAGACAGAGGTGACAAATAGAAGAATCCTCAACAATTTGAAAGCCTGGATACAAAATACTGGGTCAAGCTAGGCAAACGACTTCCCAAGAGTGTTGTGGGCATACAGGACAACTCCCCTAAACAACCACAGGTTACAGCCCTTACAATCTAGTCTATGGGTTCGAGGCAATCATCCCCTTAGAACTCATTCAATATACGGCTCAAATCATTCACTTCCACCCGATTAGAAATACATTAGAAAAAAAGCTCAACATCGAGACTATTAATAAGTAGAGGCAATAAGCTTACAATACTATACAGCACTACAGGTCGAAGATGGCGGAGAACTATAACAAAGGGATCAGGCTACACCGTGTTAAGGTCAAAGACCTCATTCTCAAAAAAGTGGAAGTGTCTAAAAATATTGGCAAACTCAACTCAAAATGGGAAGGACCCTATGCTGTTGTGAAGGTATCAAAGCATAACACTTACTGACTTGCTAATATAGATGGGGATGAGCTCGCTCGCCCATGGAATGCCATCAACCTGAAAAAATTCTATATATGAAAGCACATTGTAATCATCTTCATATTCTATTATATAAATAAAATTCCAGCAACACCGCTACCATTTGTTTACATTATCACAGTTGCATCTACCTCATGCCATTCCAAGTTCAAGTTGGCCCTATAGTCAACTCAAAAGCAGCTTCACGCTACCACATAAAAGTTTTAAGTTGATTCCATAGTTGACAAACAAATAGCTTCACACTGCCACTAAAGTTTTAAGTTGATCCTGTAGTCAACGAGCAAGTAGCTTCACGCTACCACTAAAGTTTTAAGTTGACCCCATGGTCAACGAACAAGAAGTTTCACGCTGCCACTCAAGTTTCAAGTCAACTTCATAATCGACAATCAAGCAACTTCATGCTGCCACTTAAGTTTCAAGTCAACCATATAGTCAACGAACAAGCAACTCTACCCTGCCACTTAAAGGCTTCAAGTCGACCACGCAGTTGATGCAAAAGATAGCATCATGCTGCCAAACTAAAGTTTTAAATCAACCACGCAGTCAACTCAAAACAACTACATATTACCAACTTAAGGTTTTTTAGCCCAAACAATATAATCGACCCAGTAGTTGATCAATAAGTCAATCGTGAAATAATGAAAATTGACTATAAAGTTGTGAAAACAAATTATCTGCTATGAAGACAAACTGCTAAATGCACTTTGGCAAGACCATACGTCTCTCAACATTAACCAAAATCAACGACAAAGTTGTTAGATTTCATGGATAACTATCTTGATAACTAACTTGGTTGTTAGCTATTCACCCATGCAATCACGACAATAAAGTTGCATTTAACAAGAAAGATATGAAATTGAATTCATTCGACAGCATAGATATGAAATGATCTTTTATTCATTAGAATGTTCATTACAATATCATTCTATTACACACACACAGAGAGAGAGAGAGAGAGCAAAAGCAAACAACAGAAAGAGTTTGGAGATTAAGTCTAGCTAGACCCGACCTGGTCACCTTTCTCCAGTCCTAATCGGGCTTTGACATTATAGATGCAAGCGGTTGAATGGCTTGAGCTGGTTGTGAAGGGCTTATGATGTCGCTCATGAAATTAGTTAAGCATTGTATGTACTGCGCAACGTCAACCTGCTCCTCACTCAACTGGAAGGCAAGGTTCTCGGTGAAGGCAAATTCGCTCTTCAACTCAGCCAGCCTGGCCTCGACTTTAATCTATTTTTGTTAGGCTTCAGTCAAGGGCTCGATGGGAGCGTTGGTCGTTGTATCTCTCTCATCGCCCCCATCGATTGCACCTTCCTTGAACTTTAGATAAACCTGTAACTTCTTATCCAGGGCAAGGCTTATTTTACTTTTATCTGTGGCCCAAAAAGCGTAGCCCAGACACTTAAGCTACTTTATTGCCTTGAGGAATATACTGCGAGCATCATCAATGGACAAAACTACACTCGCATCTTAGAAGGCTGAGCTCAATATAAATTATTCCACTGCCTCCCGCTGCATCGAGGGGAGCTATCGAGAGAAAATCACTCGAGCCACCTCGAGCACATCTACGCAGTAAATTGATCAACAAGAGGAATAGCTCACCTATATGTCCAAGTGAGCCTTCTTTAGTACAGAGTCCATTCGACTCCCCTCTTCGATCACCTATACCAACTGCTGATCCTTTGCATTCAGTTGCTCCTGAAGGTCTGCCACCTCCTTTGTCAATTGGTCGACCTAAAGTTAGAAAGACTCAAGCTGAACCTTAAAGATCTCTATATCCCTTCCCTTTCGTAGCTCTTCATGATCCACCAGAGCCGGCTCTGATCGGTGGTAAAAGTGATATCCTAGCTGGCTCACCTGAAACATAAAGCGTCAATGAACAATACAACTTTTTGAAACAAGAATTCGACAAGAAATAGTCGACCTCACACTTACCCTATTACTATGGTATGCTAGAGCCCTGAGCGTGCCAACCTAACTCAAGCCCATGAGTCTTTATTGGTCTATGGAAAAGAGCCCAGTCACCATCCACTTGAGGGCATCACTACCCATCATCCCTAATTGAATGATGGAGGTGGTATCAATTATCTCCATGGTAGGGTCAGGTCAGAAATAAGGTTATTTTAGTTGAGAAAGTTGAAACAGCAGCCCATTGCCACGCTTGCCAAACAAGTCATAGCCCGTCACCGCCTTCGACTTACCCTTGTCGCCTGTCGTTTTCTTAGCCGTCAAGCCACCCTACTCAATCATTAGTCTTTTGTCCCAACCCACAATGCTACTTCGAATACGCTTCTCTAGTTGAGCAAGTTGAGGCTGGGTCACCTGTTCAATCTGGGGCACGATAGAAGTGATGGCTGAGCAGGTTGATGTGGTCAGCTCTACTGTAGGGGCCTCTCATCGAGTAATCACTCGACGTCGCTCGTCAATCCTTTGTGTTCTTACCATAGCCTTTGCTCAGCTGTAGGCCATTATTTCTTCTCGATCTACCAACAAAAGACAACAAAGACCATCAAAATCAAGCAAAAAGACAAAAATATGCAATTAACATAATTGACAAAGATCTCTACCTAGCTAGTTGCCTGATAGCAAGTCAAGCTTGGTCAGCGACAGGCCAGCCAACACCAAACACCTCTCTTTGATCAAAATTGAGGCCTCCATCTGCTCAAAATTGACTAGGTCCCAAACAAAATTGTTGGGCCAGCTGGGCGTTTGATTCCCTAGCATTTTCTCATGTCCCCTCCACTACCCACTAAGAATATTCAACTCCCAGGCCCTCAAACATAAAGAAAATATTTTTTTCACTCCTAGCCATATGAGAAGGATGGGGGAACCAAGAACTTTTGACGTGGATACGACGTTAAATAATAAAAGCCGAACTCTTCACTACTACCCAACTTCTGAGATATTGGCAAATGGAACAAATTTAAAAAGTTGGCGAAAGTGGCTAGCTAGCCAAACAGGTGCATCAGCACAGCAAAACTATAGATGGTGGCAAAACAGTTAGGTAGGAGTTGGGTTATACAAACCTCGAGGCCCCCTAGGAGGTTAACTATGGCTAGCACTAAGGGAGGTTAACTATGGCTAGCACTAAGGGAAACTTAAGGCCGCACTTAAATCCCTCCTCAAACACTATTATGCATCCCTTTGGAGATCGAAGCACCCTACCCTAAGGCTCAGGCACCACAAGTTCATGCTCATCAAGAATGTGGTACATTTCCCCAATTCGAACTAGGTCAGTTATGGATATTTTGGAGACTATTTCACTATAGTAGTCTGGTGTAAATAATCGATCGTGCAATGTAGATACCTCACTTGGGCCGACCTCACCCCTAGAGATAGCTCTCTCAATGCTCGAGCTACTCGAGGTGAAGCTATTGCTCGATGAACTATTAGAACTATTCTCACGCGTGCTCTCAGACACACTTTCAACCCCAGTTTTCCCCTAGAATTGTATGCTCTAAGACCTAGTATCCTCACTATTTGATGCAGTTGACATCTTTACAAAGAAAAATGAAGCAAAACACTAGCTTGCAAAAGAACTTACAATAGGTAGCTTGAAAACTCTGAAGTGAATAAAGGAATTAAAGAACTCTGAAGGCAAGAACTCAACCAAACCAGATTTTAGCAAAAGTGAAAAATAAATATTTTTGCCCCACCTATTTATAGGCATTAAGATGCGAAAACTTAAGCAGCAATAATAATTGCACTGCCGCCTTTTGGTACTTTGTACTCTATGATGTAACTGGCTCATTAAATGCACAAAATTGTCAAAAACCCTAGTCGAATATTCAAAAATCCTAATTGAGAGTTCAAAACCTTGGTCGAAGACACATAACCATCATAACCGCCATTCAGTTATCTACTCCCTATTCCTTCTCGTTAACAAGCTCGATCAGGACTGCGAATGGGGAGATTCATGATATGAGATAGCTCAATAGACCCAGCTCAACGAGTTATTGACCTCATAGAGGGCCTCTAAGCCCACTTAACAAGCACAACCCAATGTTGCTTCTAAACCCAGCTAGGCCAAATGACTCGACCATAACCGCCCAGTCGAATGGATTGTTCTCAACCGCTCTCAATGGGAGGCTTCAAGCTACTTGGTCCATTCAACCATCCCTCTAATTGACCACCTTGTCTGTTCGATGATTGTCAATCAGAGTGCTCACTCCAGTGCCGACTCATATCCTTGCCGCATTTAATACTCTAACAAGCAGCATGCATCTGCATTAATGGCATGTGTCACCCAGTACAGCCTCTGTTACCAACTTTGGTAAGAAGGCGCACCTCTAGAGTACTATTCACCCTAAAAAGTAGGAGATGATGCCACTTGAAATTGTACCTTAATTGAAAATAACCAATATCCCACATGCAAAAACAAGAGCTCTCTACACTTGATAAGTGCATCTTAGACATATCACCCACTAAGGAAAGGCTATAAATACCTCCCTACCAACCATTCTCTAGTTAATGTCATATACACTATGCACTCTTACTCTGTTGTTCAATTACCTCAATTCGACCAATATTAACTTGAGCGTCGGAGTGCCTCAACTGGGGACACCTCAGCTGGTTTAATGTTTGCTGTTGGTTGCAGATCTCAGACCTCGAAAAATATCACTATTAGATCATTCGACCTCCTTGGTCGAATCAACCCAAACGCTATCCCATTCACTAAATATAACTTTCAAACTCATCAATATTAATCAAAACAAAATGTCCAAAATATTCTTGTAGCCCCAAGACAAACTACATCAAATATCCTTGTTCACGTCTTATCACATAACATTTATTTGAATAAACGCAATATTTTATTTTATTTAAATTATCAATTTGGTTGGCAAATATAAAAATAAAATCAGTTTACTTAAATATAATAAATATAAAATTAACTATGTTGTGAAAATTGTGGTAAAATAAAATTCAATCAAACTATTAATTCATGGACAAATGATATTTACTTGAATAAATTCAACATTTTGTTTTATTTAAAATATCAATTTGGTTGGCAAAATATTAAAATTTTATCAGTTATAAAAAAAAATTAAATTTGCTAATGACTCATATTGAATAGCTTAATATTCACAATAGGATATTTTTTGTCTTTGGGAACAAAGGATATACTGGTAATTAAGATACATATTCTGGATATAATAGTCCATCAAAGTGCATATGGTACAATTATCTATCATTAACTAATTTATCATTTGAGTAATTTTATGAAATATAAAAAAATATTTTATTTGATTGTTTGAAGTTTAATCTATCACTCATTTCGTCTCATATCTCATTGATCATTTCTCTTCCCATCAGATAAAATACATTGAGCTGGAGAGTTTTCTTCTGGTCCTCATAGCAGAGTTCCAGGAATTCAATGCACTGCCAACCAAGAGCAAATCTTCGACGTCTACTCGATCTGAAAACCAACACCCTGAGATCAATGGTCAGGATATGTACATTGGAAATATGTCAAAAGATTTTAACGGCTTCTGGATCACCAAAATAGTCATCCTACAAAAAGCAGAAAAATCGAGTTGCCATCTGGATTCCTTTTTTCTTTTCTTTCTTTCGGTTTTTTTTTTTTCCTTTCTTTCTTTTTTTCTTTTTTTCTTTTTCTTTGGGTGGGGGGGTTGGAGTGATACCAACAAAACGTGATGAATCTTAAATTTCAATGCTAATTATATCTTTATTGTGTTTTTTTTTTTTTCTTTCTCAATCACAGTCCTCACATCCTCTCAATTTTTTATTCTTTATTTTTATTTTTTGAAGTTTTTATATTTTATACGCGTGCATGTTTTAATTAGCCATGGTTTTATTTTTTCTGATTTTCCACTGATCTTCAATTTTATATATTTGCGCCATTCGATTTGGCATAAGCCAAGCTTCTCATGTGAAGCACTCCATGAAACATTAATTTCAGTTTTTAATTTACGTTTACTGATTAATTTCTGTCTGAATTATCATCCAAGACATAAACATTACCCGTTTGTTTGTATTTTCACCACTCATTTTCATTTTGAACACAAAATGAAAATTAAAAACTATCAACTTCTAACCATTTTCATTCAAAATATTCTTTATTTTTATTTTTAACTTTTTTTTCAACTTGCCCCATCATCCTACTAATGCATCAATCAAATTTAAGTTTGATTTGATATAAAATACTCAATATTATTTTTAAAATTAATAAAACATACATATATTTTAAAAAATTAAGAATCTTTATAAATCAAATAATTTTGTCAATCATAAACCTACTTTAACAAAACATCCAAATACAAATTCATTTTTCACTTTCCAACAATAACTACTTTTCAACCTTTGAAAATGCAAGAAAATGAAAATGGGCTTCAAAATATATCCAAACGGGCACTAAATTTTTCAGGAAAGGAAGAGAAAAGAAAGAAAGAAAGCAAGAAAGAAATACAGTAATTGGATTTGGTCATCTCGTCCTTGTTCACTCGGAAAACATGTGCATACTTCTTAAAACCATCAGATTTTTAGGAAAGGAAAAGAGGGGAAAAAACAGAAGAGGAAGAAGAAAAGAAAATAGAGATAAGAAACGAATTTGATAATCTAAAGGGCCGTTAACATTAATTCGTAAGAAGTGGAAACCCACAACAAT
>JACGDI010003369.1:31116-41829 GCA_014898725.1 Jacaranda copaia | reverse complement strand
CCCCTCAGGCTATTAATGCTCATCCTCTCAAAATCTGCAAATTTGATCAAATATATCAACTAGGAGACTCGATTTCCGACACCGGTAATCTTATCCGAGAGTCCCCCGTCGGGGCATCCACCGCCTTCGCCAGACTACCTTATGGTGAAACCTATTTCAAGAATCCTACTGGTCGTTGTTCTAATGGCCTTCTTATGATTGATTATATTGGTATGTTGTTGTTTTTTATTATTATTTTCTTGGATTTTAGGTTGAAATATTACAAAGATAATTGAACTTATTTCCTTTCTGTAGCACTGGCGGCGGGTCTTCCTTTTCTTCCACCCTACAAAAACATGGATGTAGGTGTTAAGCATGGGATCAATTTTGCTGTAGCAGGTTCTACTGCATTATCATCTGAGGAGCTGGCTACCAAACATATATTTTCTCCGGTCACAATCAGCTCCCTCAATGTACAATTGGATTGGATGTCCACCCATTTCAATTCATCATTTTGTCTTAATGATAGAGGTAATTGGCTTCTAATCTTTAGTTGTTACTGCCGATCAACTAAAATTTTTGTGTTGACTTATATTATGTTGCTATTATTCTAAATACTTTTGTTCGGAATTGATAGATTGTACCGAGAAACTCCAAAATGCTCTTTTCATGGTTGGAGAAATTGGTGGAAATGATTATAACTATGCAATTTTCCAAGGTAAAACAATGGAGGAGTTGACGAGTATGGTCCCTGAGGTTGTTAATGCCATCATCAATGGGGTCAGGGTAAGTCCATCATAAGCCATAGCTAGTTTTGTTCTGTGATAACACTATAATATTATCAAACTAACATCTTATTATATGGTATTTTATTTGTACTTGATAGCAAGTAATCAATTTTGGGGCTACAAGAGTGGTGGTGCCTGGAAATTTCCCCATTGGTTGCCTCCCAATTTATAAAGCAGCTTTCCAAACCAATATATCCGCAGCATACGATGAAAATCAATGTTTGACACAATTGAATGACTTTGCTATGTACCACAATATATTGTTGCAGCGAGCCATTCAAAAGCTTAAACAAGAAAGTCCAAATGCTATTATAGTCTATGGTGATTATTACCGTGCTTACCAATTCCTACTCCGTATTGCCAAATCTCACGGTATTTCTCACTGGCCAAATTTGAATACAAACAATATAAAAAGAAAAAAAGAAAAAAAGAAAAGCTAACAAAAACTAGCTTCATTTGTTCATATGAATATTGCAGGATCTGATACAGAAAGAGCTTGTTGCGGAACTGGAGGAAAATATAATTTCAATATGACAAGAATGTGTGGAGCTCCTGATGTTCCTGTTTGCATGGATCCTAATCGATACATAAGTTGGGATGGGGTGCATTTGACACAACAAGGATACAAGATTATGGCTGGATGGTTGCTGAATAACATCTTTGTCAAGCTCCAATGCGATTTCTGAAGCAATAGATTCTCTGCTCTTATAAACTAGGCTATGCTATGATACTAGTTAAGTTTAAGCTACTTTATCCTTAGTATTTTCTCTTGTTTATTAGATTAGCCATCTTTATTTCCATGTTAAGAGAATTTTTGGTTAGTTTTTTCCTGAAGGACCATCACTATATTTCAGTACTGCCCCTAGACTATGATAGTTGTTTATAACGTTGGAAAGTTGATGATCATTATCTTATACTATTGTGCATCAACAAACCACAAAATTTTTCTACTAAGTTATTGATGGATATTAATTACTGTGATACAGGAAACCATTAATAAGAAGTCTGTAAATGTTCACATTGCTTACCCAAACAGACTACGGCTTTATTCCATCCATGTTCTTACTTGTGCCTCTTGTAAATCTTTGCCAAGAATGATTTCAACACTGCTTGCACTTCCTTGCTAGGATGAACTTCAATGGAGTTGGTTATCTTCTCGTAACTGCTCCTTTCGTACTCCAGATAAACATCCTACAAAGTTGAACCACAATTAAATAATTAACTGACAAGGAAATGTCAAACTTCCAATTTTATAGCAGGAAGTCATTTGTGGTTTTTGATTCTTGTATTGTGATAAAAGAATAATGGAGGAAAGAAACCTGAAGCTTGAGAGCTTTATAAAGGTCCTTGATTTTAGCTACACAGGCAGGATCATCCTTCCCATAATTCTCCTGAAAGCAAAGCACATTTATAAGCAGTAGAACCAACATGAAGAGAATGAAATTCATGAGATGATTTTGTGTTGGTTTTGTACATCGAGAGTTTTCTTCTGGTCCTCATTACAGAGTTCCAGGGCTTTCACTACCAACCAAGAGCATTTAAAATCTTCAATGTCTGTTCCAATCTGAAAGCACACAAATGGAAGTATGTATTAGCTTGCAATCAATGGTCAGAATATTTACACTGAAACATGACGAAAGATTTTACCTTACCAATCACCTCTGGATCACCAAAACAATCTAGATAGTCATCCTAAAAAAGGCAGGAAAATCTGGTTACTATCGCGACCCATGGACCTAAGAGAAACATACAAGATTTTTGTTTATATCCCAATTCCCATTAGACAAATAATTATTTGGGAACACTGTATCTTATGCAGTGGAGTACATTTGCAGTGTTTGAGTTTCTAGATGGCACAAACTGTATTTGCTAAAATCACTTACCTGAACTTGAAAATAAGTACCCATTTCAATCAATACATCCCTTACATTGCGATGAATGTCCAAGTTCTCACCAAACATGACAAGTGCACATGCCACCTGCGAAGTGTTCACTCAAATCGAATGTAAATCTGACGAAAATTTAATATATCCACAGGACATCAACTTTTGATAGTTTGAATGGGGCAGATAAATCAAAATAATATCAAGTCCCCTTGACATGCAAGGAGATTAAAGATATAGAAGAAATTCTTGGCATAAAATTAAGAACAGATTTTCCATTTCCTCTTAGCAAACCCACATGATTCCATGAGTTACATGTATAAGAGCTGAAACTCCAATAAAGATCATTGAGGAAAATAAGTTTCCTGGAAAAATAATCTTGTGTTTTTGCTTCTTAGTGGAATTGTATAAATTCAAGGATCTTGCCAGGTATATTGTCTGCGGTTCCTTAAATGTTTACATGTAAAGCATAAAGGACAATCATAAGATCATCCTTTACAAGAGGGAAAAAAACAATTCTACAGTTTTCATGTTTATTTGCTTTCTTAATTAATAAGGGTTTCTTTTTCTTCAGAGATCACCAAGGCAGACTTGTCCCATGCTTTCTTAGAATGCATTTGACAAGCTCCAATTTCTTGATGAGCATATAGAAATATCTAATGATGCATTCCTTTTTAGTAGAGGTTATTTATGAATGGAAAAAAATGTTGCACAACCAAAACGCATGACGAAACTCAAAGTACACTCAGACAGATTAAGTAGAAAACAGGACAAATTTCTTCTATTGCAAATAGATCGACAGGCTGTATCCTCATTAGGAATGTAGAGTTTACTCACAGGAAGATAAAATGAGTAATAGGCAGTTTTATACTGAACAATCCGTCGATGCCTGCATAAGAACAGTAGAATGAGATAAGATAAATGACAAGTTGCTGGAGAAGAGATTGAAAATATAATCACTAAGGATACATTGGGAAGCATGCAATCAAAAATGGAAATAGGAATTTGGGGAAGGTAGCTCAATTTAGTTGGTGTTTTCCATCTTCAAAAGAAGTCCATGCAGCCAAAAATGAATTAAGCAGTGATGGCTCGTATAAAGTTCATACTTACAAAGGCAACGAGTACTTCGATAAGTCCTTGTCTCCAACAAGAGTGGTGATCAAATCTATCATTTCTCCATGTGTTGTCTGAAACTCCACCTGTTAAATCATGGCATAACATTATAAAAGGAAAAGGAATCATCTTTTGAGGAAAATGAATCCATCTGCCCCATTGTAAGTGAGGGCAGAATCATACCTCATTAAATAGATCTAACAGATCCACATAATAAGACTTCCCTTTAAAATGCTTTTTGAGAATTCTTGAAATATGGCTACGAAGTATTATCCCATCATTCACGGCTGTCATCCCAACCTTGTAATTAATTACAAGTAGCACGATTAGTCATTTCAGGTGTATGTTCATCAGTTCTTGAATATAAATAGAGAAAACAAATGTTCTCCTTTAACAGACGCACGTTAGGCAATCTGAACCAACAAGGTTGACCTCGACGTGTATGAGAGCCATCCATTATGTCGTCGAGAACAAGGAAATAAGCTTGAAGCTGCATGGATGTTATTTCCTATTAGTTCCCAAAGGCAAAACAATAACTGAGAATAAAACTATGAGCAACAAACTAAGGCCATCAATTTGTCATACCCACTCAATGCACCATCCAAGTGAGCAAGCAAGAAACACTTCATCTTCGTTTAGCTCTTTCCCTTGTTTCAGCAGCTTATAGCTTTCAATAACAGAGAGCCCTCGGTTCAGCTTTCCTGCAAAGAAAAATAAAATCCAAGAAGGGGATAAAGGTCCTCATGAAATAGTGAGATGATAAAACGTCTCTAACAATATATTCAGTTCCAAAAGAGAAGCCAAAATATGAAAGAAAATCTTTTAATATTAGATCACTGCAAACATTTGAATCCTACCTCCGAGAACATTGTAATCCAACATCTGTAATAAAATAGCCACACAGAAATGGTTAGATCAACAAAAGCCAATACATGTTTCAAATGATAGGCTATGGGGAAAATGTCATTATATGTTACAATTATTAACACAGTGCAACAGAATCTACATGGCATGACTCAGGAAGCAATATGTTAATTTAACCCTTGAGTAGTGAACACAGAAAAAGGACAGCAAGAAATGCAGTTTGGACCCAAAATCCGGACGAAAAAAGGCATAAAGATGAAGGATTTGGATAAAACACATCCACTTCAGATAGCTGATGGCTATATTCTGAATCCTAAGTAAAATTTATCACTCAGCTGATCAAAAGGTGTCCTAGTTGTGAACTTTGGCCCTCTTGTCAATTAGAACATTATGCTACGATCTTTAGCATCGCCCGCTTTTATAGTTGGCAATTGGCTTTCCCTTTCTCAAGGAATATCAATTGGAAACTAATTCATCCTGAATTTTCTTCAATTTATTTTTCAAAAATATGAAACTCCAACTTAAAGAATCTGTGTATTTGGGACGGCAGGTCATTAGCGGCTTTCACATCATGCAAATTATGCTACCCAGTCAACAATATCTGTTTTTCTCTAACGTAGTCTAAATAAAAATCCTGTCATAAGCAAAACAAGAAAACCGAAATTGAGCCACGCTTTTATAGTCTATCTCTATCCATTTAGCTACATTTACATTCTTCTTCCGAAAACAGAGCCCGCTGACACATTAGAACTTATATACAAGGCAGTCTAAGCCACCAGCAGCACACCAATGACAGAAAAGACTGGAAACCCAATTGAGTAGTCTATCATAAACAAAATTCAAGAATTAAGAAATTCTTCGAAACAAAGGACACCTATCACAGAAAGCGGAACACCAGACAGAAAATTTGCACATACTTGAGCCATGAAACATGTATTCGTGGGACGTGAAAGCTGTTTAATGAGTATGAAGAAAAGAAGAAGAATTACTCGTCCAACCCACTGACGAGAATCATCGGTGAACTCGAAATCCGGGTCATTCAACAGCTCCGATTTTAAAACGGAGTAAACTTGCAAGAATTTGGATTGAAAATCGCTCATCGTTGAATATGCGTGAATGTGTGTGAAGCGAAAACAGCTGTTAGCTTCAGTCGGGATGAAATGGTGTGGTGGTTCGGTCTCTGAATTTTATTATTCGAGATAGAAACGAATTTCTAAGGAGATTCAGCGCTGTACTATGCCGACAGAAGAGCACCCTCCTCCTTTTTTTTTCTTTTTTCAATTTGAATGATGGATCACACAATTTGGTGTGTCAGTTACAATTTGATCCTCAATTATATTCTTAATTTGTAATTTAATTTTAAAAATACATTTATTATTTAATATAAAATTACAAAATATTAATATTAATTTTTTTACTATATAAAAAAATATTCATTATTTATCAATATAATTAACATCAATAACATAATAAATTAAATTTCCGTATATAGGAATGATGGCAAAAATAAATTAAATTAAATTTGCGTATGTAAAAATGATGTGCCACGATGATTAGTATATTATAAATAACAGCTTATATATATATATATATATACATATATTCATTTGAGTACATATTCAAATAAATTATTAATTAAAAAATTATATTCTTAATAATATTATTTTTTTTATTTATATACACACACTAAAAAAAATTCTGTATTTTAATTTATTCACTACTCATTGAAATACACATACTAAAGCTCCATAGTATGAAAACAAAATGTTACTATATCTATACAAATGCACATCTGTTTGTATTTGTGATTATAACATGCACATATCAACACCACAAGTAATGGGCTATTGATCCCCCTTTTTGTCTCTTTCTTTTTATTTTTTTGATTTTTTCAAAAATATAACCCTCCACACTATGTATGAAAATAACAAGTGGTCCTTTTTCTTCATTTCTCTCTTATTTATTTATTTTCGAAAATATAATTTCAGGTTGGCCTTGCCTCATGAGGCAAGCCAATAATGAGAAGCTCAATCTCAGTTTTCGTTTGATTTTGAAATGTTTGGTTAAACTGACGAGCTATTCAAAAATATTATATTTAAACGGCTTATAAAATGATGCTTAGTCTTTGGATAAAAATTTTTAAAAATAAATTTATAAGTTTTGGATATAAAATATTGAGATCATTTATCTTGATTTGTGTTAATTACAGAATCATTGTTGTTGCTTAAAAATTTGTTTGGCTGAATTTATAAGAATCTTTCAACATATATATGCTTGGTGGCTTGTATCTTCTATATGTAGAAGTAAATTTATAAAATCACAATTCATAAAATAAAATGTTAAATTTTAGAATTTATAAGTTTTTTAAAAATTAATAAATATATCTAAATTAAAACATAAATCTTATGACAAATATTAATACTAAAAAATTTTGTAAAATTTTATTTAAAATCTCTCAATTTATTTGTACGATTCAACGAGATCCAAGTTGGGAGAACAATTAATTTTTTTAGTGATGGAAAAAAAATGGTCTATTAATTTTAAAACTTTATGATCTCGCTGTCATTGTTAAATTAAGAGTATGGATATTTATAATTAAATAGTTATGACTCATTATAAATATACCTAGGCATGTATCTCATGAATATATATATATATATGTATGTATCTCTTAATGTTGTCTTTCTATCAATTACTTCTCTGAAGCCTTTTATGTTTTATATGAAGTCCTTAAATTGGGTATAGTTATGGGAGATACTACTCGCCATATGAATTATGATGATGCCGACCGTAAATTGTATCCTCCTATTATTCATTTTGATTTTAAAATATTTTAAGTCATGGCATTGAAATGAGCCATCAATAATTTGGATAGATTTCCACATGCCATACAGGTTCGTTCGATTCATATTTGTACGAAGATATTAGTTTATGTATGCCGATATTTGTTGGAAAATGACCCACTAGCTATAAAATTTTCAAATGGAAATAACTCAAACATCGAAAGCAATCTATTGGTTACCGGAGTGGAAGATTTGTCCTTCAAATTGCTTTTATATATCTTTTCTCCGATCCTAGGAAAAATGAGGATCATTACATTTTGAGTATAATTTAGTGACACGTGGAGGCGGTTGCTGAGCATCAACAAAGAACTCATCATCTATAGGGCAAAATTGACAAGAGATTCTATATTTTCGACGGCCCATGATTTAAAAAATTCTTAACCAAGATAGAAGAATAGCAACTAGGAAAGAATATTTTTAATTTCATCCTTAAATCATGAACTACGTCTGGGTGTATACGTACTGGGCTGGGCTGGGCTGGGCTAATAGGATTTCTGCTAATAATATTTGTCCTAGGCCTATTTAGGACATCAGATGATGAAGAAACTCTACTTGCATCACAATCATAATCAACTTTAAGATTCACCTATTCTTAAGTTGTCATGGCACGTTACCATACATTAAACAAGATTGTAGACGTTCCAAATTAATAATATTTAACTAATAGAAGTGATTTTAATAGCTCAAAATTAAATTACAAGAGTTACAATCTACCAATATTTAATTAGGAAACTTAAAGAGCGGCACGTATCGAGTTGAATAAGTGTATTTCGATTTAAGAAGGGTATTTGAGTGAGTTTATAACCTCTTAAAAACATCTTATAAGATATTTAAGAGCTTATAAGTTATTAGAAGGTGTTTGATAATTTTTATTTTTTTGGTAAAAAAAGAGCTTATAAAATACTAAAATAAGATGCTAGTAATTTAGGATTTTATAAAATAAGAAGATCCTATCTTATTTTCAAAATCTCAACATGATGCTTTAATTTTAATCATTTTAATTACAAAATTAGCATTAGAAATATCTCATAGACTCCAAACACCCTCTAAATGTAATAGTTGGATTCATAAAATAAATTAAAATCTATTGGCCTTTAGTTAATTAGTGAATAAGATGGATTAATCAGACCTAGTTAATTACGGGAACTGAATAATTGATTTGATCAATTACTTAACGGGCCTCAATTTAGTTAAAGTTTTGGATAGAAAAATTAATTAATAACAATTATTTTTTATTTAATTTAACTAATTCAAGTTTCGAAATAATCAATAGAATCAATCAAATAAATTTGATTTAATCAAATTTAAATTTAAATTCAGCATCCAAACCTTTAAAGGGAAAGTGAGAAAAAAAGGATCCGTTATTGCCCCCAAAAAACAAATTCTTAAAGTTTAAAAAAATTATTTCAAGTAAGTTACAACAAATAAATTAAGAATCAAGTAATGCATTTTACGCATAAAATATGAGGTCAAGGTATTCAAAATAGAGGAATTTTATCTAGAGCAGGCGAAGAGGCTCTACTAAAATTTGTTGCACCAGCTGTCCTATGTGCATGTTCTTCCTCTTGAACTATGTTCTGAATTAGAAGGGATAATGAACTGCCTTTTGGTGGGGCTCGTGTGCTAGTGGTAGGAGAGGAATTAATTGGTTAAATTTGAAGAGATTAAGCTTTGAAAAAGCTAGTTGTGGTATAGGATTTAATAAAGTTCATGTGTTTAACTTTGCAATATTGGGTAGACATTGTTAGAGAATTTTCTTTTGGTCTAGGGGGCGTAATTTCTAATCGACCCAACAACCTAACACGAAATTTAATAAGTTTGGATTGGGTTTGGTTGAAATCATATCAACCCGAAATACAATTCAAAAATTTTGGATGGATTTGAGTTGGGCCACTGATTGACCCGAAATTACTTTTTGAATAACCTATTAACCCAACATGACTCAATCCAATCCTACTCATATAATATAAAAAAATAAATATAAACTATATATTTTTAAATTTAAAATTTATTGGCTATTTTCATATCAAACTACTGCTAAAAGTCTAAAGTGCCCAAAGAAAAAGTAAAATAAATAAATAAATAAATAAAGTCAAAGTTTTATCTTTTTTCTTGCGCCCAACCACCACCGCTCATTTTCCTTTATTCTTTATCCCTTCTCCCACTTGGCTCTTGAGGAAATTCTAATTTTTTCTAAGTTCAGCAACCTTGATATACATATGTTCATGGAACTCTGGAGGTACCTCTTCTTCCTCAATCAAGCAATTTTATTATGATGTCTTCTTTCTGTTGAATATAACCAAAATTAACACATTCAGTACTCCTAAATCTAGTGAATAGGAATGGTTTTTTATTATGCCTAAATGAAAACTATTTTAATATCTGGCTTACACAAATAATTTTTAAATTTAATAATTTTCACTATTGATCCTGTTGTGTGTGTTATATTTTTGTTAATAGTGTCCAATTTATGGTTTTAATTCATTGAAAACTAAAGTTTTTAGCTTTTGAATTTTGGTAACTATGATGTGTTTAGCAATTATAGTATTAAAATGGTGTATTTTGCTTTTACTTGGAGAATTATAACAAATTTTTCATCATATGCCAATGTTAGTGTGTGCTACAAAATTAGGAAGTTGTGTGTGGTTTGTGATGCAAAAACGTATACGTCTTCAAATTCACTAAGTTAACACCCTAAAAATATTATTCATGTTGTACAAGTATTTATATGCTGGTGAAAATGGACTATGGAAGTCAAATCAACAAGTAATACAAAAATAGAGTTTACATTATTAATTTTTTTGCCATTAAAAAGCATAATTTTCATAATGGGTTAGGTGGGTTGTGGGTTTTCAGACTATCGGGTTAACTCAATCCATAAACAGATTGATCCGTGTCAATCTAATTTGGAGTGGGTTGGGTTTGAATTTATGTGGCAAGACTATGTTACTTATTTAACAAGTAAATAATTGTTAAAATTATATTATACATACGAGTAATTAAACTACAAACATGATACTGATTGAGTTATGTACCTAACAAAATTTATTAACTACATTATAGACAATTAAATGATGACTTGAATGGCTTTAAGAAATTTATAAATTTATTAGATCTAATAATATTCTTTATGGGCATCAATATTCACCAGAAACAAATAAATGCATCTTATATATATTACAAGTTTTAACATGTTAAGTCCTACGTGATGCTGCAAAGAGCTTGATGGTCCAGAAGTCCAGT
>JACGDI010003369.1:5003-26903 GCA_014898725.1 Jacaranda copaia | reverse complement strand
AGAAAACTTAAGCAGCTTGGAGGCACTTTTCTGAAATGTGCTAAAATAATTTTAGCATAGCTCAACAGAAAACCTGAAATAGACTACAAAACAGTTTGCACAAGTGCAATTTGCTCAATTGCATGTTTGGGCCACTAAAAAGCACAACTAAACAGGACTTAAGGTGCCTATCATATCTATTAAATGAATATATCCCATGCATCTATGGGTCTTCAAGCCTTCTTTATCCTCTTGGCCTCTTTTTGCCTCCTCGCAACAATTTACAAAAGTAAAACAAACCTCACCCCTATAGGTCTACTTTCATTACATTTACAAAATAGAAAATCAAGAAGCCCGCTAGTCCCATTTAATACCACCCTAAACATTGAACTTCAATAAAACCAAATTAAAGGCTCATGTTCACCGCCTTTCATCCATCATCCATTCAACAATTAAATGAATAATAGTAAGAATTAACATTCAATCCAACAATTAAGCACATATGACATAAACAATTAATTAGGGGCAAAAATAAGCATAACTCTTATGCATCTCATTTTTGCATGAACTTGAATTGTTCACTTAAATTTGATTTTAAAAGCTAGCAAAAATGTCCAACATTTATTTAAAACACTTGCATAACATTTGTGCATCAAAATTTGCATGAAACAAAAGTTAAGAACACAAAAGTGCACAAAATAAGTGCTCCAAGCTGCCTCATGGCAGCACGGCCAGCCGCTGTTCGGGCTGCCTGCCCAGCCATGTGGTAGGCATGCACACAGTGCACCTGCCGCTGGCCGGGTGCTAGCAGCCTTGCCAATGCTTCCTAGAGGCCATGCCAAGCCCTTTTTCATGGACACCTTCATAGCTCAATTTCACGCATTTTGATAAATTTTCAGATTATAAAAAACCTTCAAAATAAATTCAAATGTTTAAAGTGCTTCAAAAATCAAATCCAAGGAAGAATATCTATTCTTTTAACAATATGAAAAACTCCAATCCAATTGGATTCAAAAATAGCCAAAACACCTTAAAGCTATTATCAACATGCTATATCAACGTATGGCATCATCAATGCTAAATCAACATTTAACATAATAGAATTTGAGTTAAAACTTATGCCAACACATGCAATTCACAATTAAGCACATATTGATATATTTTAATTCAACACATCAAGAGCCAGATACACCAACTCCTAAATCTTAAATCCATCAATTGAATCAAGAAATAGAAGTTCTAGAATTAATTCATCACATGAATCAATCCGACAAATCCAAAATGGGACATAAGATCGGTTCCGATACCATTTGAAGGTAGAGGAAATGCTAGGATCCATAATAATTTGCAAAAATAGCCAAAATTAACCAACACATCTTTTGCCCAAGAATCTATTCTATACCTCGAAATTGGATTAAAAAGATGGAGAAAAGCTACCTTAATCATGAAAATGAAAGGCAACTAGGAGGATCTCATTATCGAAGTCTTTCCAAGTAAGGATTTGTCTTTTTCTTCAAGGATCTCCAACTCCTCTCCAATGGTTAGCAACTCTTGCTGGAAAAATCTCCTCCAAAGTGATAAAGCAAGATATCTAAACAACAACTCCAATTGCAAAAACCGCCGGTCATCTCAAGAAGCAAAAATAGTCACCACTTGAAGGAAATTGATCCACCACGTCAAAACTCTCCAAATGTGAAGCCTCTAAAGCTAGTCCACACACTTAGAACCACTTCCAATCCTCTCTAAATTAACTAGAAAGATGAGGAGGATGAAGGAAGATGAAGAAGAAAATGTGAGGAAGTTATTGGAGAAAAAAAGTTGTTGGAAGGAATCTAGTAGGTGATTTCTCTCAACATATTAGATCACCACTTGATGGGAATAAAAATGTAGTTGGAATTATGCTCAAAATGGCTGGTTATGAGGGTGTTATATATTTGGAAGCTTAAGAAAGCTTCTAACACACACCTCATTATGCCACATAGGGAGTTGTATTTTTAATTATTGTTGGAATAAGTGCCTCGCAAGCCAATTAGATTGGTGTGTATAACTACTCCTTGTAACAATTTTGATTGAATAATATTCATTAAAATGGCCATCTTTATCTTATGCGTTTATGATTTCTTCACATGTATTTAAATGAAGCTCTTAAATCATACAAGACTTAGTCATACGTATTATAATGATCATGAAATAAGTTTCTATGGTCATAATTTTAAATATTTCAAGTCATATAATCTTATGAAACAAGGTATCTAAGATTTGAATAGACTTATACTAGCAATGTATATTCCAAAGGGTTGGATATTACCCAATTTCATGGGTAATCTAGGTTAGACATAGATGTATGTTAGTGGAGACTTGTTAAAGAATACACTCACTAAGGGCCTGCTTAGAGAATTCATGAGGTAGCCATAGTGGCACATTGATAGTGGTAGATTTTCTAACTTACGATAGTGCATATAAATAGTTCTTTGACTTGAAGTTCTACAATAACCTTGTATTTAGGTCTTTGTGCTTTGAATTTGCTTCTACCACGTAACAAGTTTCTCGGAGCTTAGGTTGGGCACAAACTATTTAAGTATGAAGGTTGGTGAGTTCAAGGTGTAATCCGTTTTGCCCGTCTGTGAAGAACGGGTTGATCTCCTATGTATTCTAAGATGATCAGTTCCAATAAATCCTTGCGCAAGGTGATATGACAATTTGAAAGAAGAGTTTTTCAAAGTTGAGACCATAATGGGGAATCAAACATCAAGAATTGATACATAGGTATCGAAACTATTAAGCAGCTAGCAAATATCTTGCCTTAGGCCTTTTTTGGGAGTTAAGAAACGGAAGGACCATATTTGCACAACAATTGTAAGTTGTATTGGTTCACCCCTCAATTAATTCTTTCAATTGGTTGGCTTCCATAAGTTTGTGCTAGACATAGATTATGAATATTGCGTAATTTTCAATTACTAGAGATTAATTAATGAAGTGATTAGTTTAAAAAAGTTTAGACTAATTAGAATATTTGATATTTAATAAATCACAAAAAGTTGTGAACCCATGTCTAATTAATTAGTGAACCTAAAGGGTCATACACAAAGGTCTATAACACTCTCACTTGATTGAAGAAATTATCTAAGAGGTTAGATAATTGAGGTGATCAAGTTTTTTAGAGAAAGTAACCAAGTTGACTATGTATCACCATCGCTTGATTAATTTAATACTTAAATTAATCAAATAATTTAAAGAATTAAATTAGGTCAATTAAATTAATGAGTTGATTTAATTGGTTCCATGTGACAATTTAATTATTTAAAGCCAACTTAAAGAGTTAAGTTGATTTTATTAACTTAAGGAGTTAAGTTAATCTAATTAAATTAAAGAGTTATTTTAATTAATAGGGGAATCTTATTTTAGAGAGAAAATTAAATGAAAGAGTCAATTTGAAATTAGTGAGTTGGCATTTTATTTTAAAAAATTAAAAATGCAACTTGATTGGCAACTTGGCATCCTACGTGGCATAGTGAGGTGTGTTTGATAGAAGCTTCCTTAAGCTTCCAAATCACACTATATAACACCTTAATGGCCGGCCATTTTGAGCTTAATTCCAGTTGCATTTTCCCTTCTATCAAGTGGTGATCTTATGTGTTGAGAGAAACCACCCTCTAGATTCCTTCCAACAACTTTCTCTCTCTAATAACTTTCTTACACTTTCTTCTTCATCCTCCTCATCTTTCTAGCTAATGGAGAGAGGATTGAAAGTGGTTTTAGGTATACGCACTAGCTTTAGGGGCTTTACATTTGGGGAGCTTAGAAGTGGTGGATCAAGCTCCTTCAAGGTGGTTACCGTTTTTGCTTCTTGAGGTGACCGGTAGTTTTTGCAATTGGAGTTGCTATTTTGCCACTTTCCTTCATCACTTTGGAGGAGATTTTTCGAGCAAGAATTACAGGAGCTGCTGTCCATTGGAAAGGAGTTGAAGATCCTTTGAGGAAAATGCGAATTCCTTGCTTGGAAAGAGTTCCATAGTGAGATCCTCCTAGTTGCCTTTCATTTTCGTAATTAAGATAACTTTTCTCCATCTTTTTAATCTAATTTTTGAGGCATAGAATAGATCCTTGGGCAGCGAATATGTTGGTTAATTTTGCCTTTTTTTGCAAATTATTGTGGATCCTAGCACCTTCTCTACCTTCACTTAAGGTGCCTACTCTCCGTTATATGATTTTCTCGCTTTTAAATATGGTTATTGTTCTGCTGAACTACAATTTACAATTTCAAACCTTGGTGGCACATGACTATTTCAAACTCTTGTAGCACATGAATAATAATAAGGTATTATCCTTCTGGCAGGAGCAACAAAAGCAAGAAGAGGAGCTAAAAGCTAAAGAAGAGCAATTGTTGCGTGGAAATCCTCTGCTGAATAATCCAACTTCCTTTAGTGTAAAGAGAAGGTAATAAATTATGCTCGTGGTGTGTGTGCTTTTCCTTTTCCTACTTATACCATGTCAGAATGTGTTATGTTGGATTATGTCACGAGCAGTTGTCTCTAAATTTCTGTTTTTTCAGGTGGGATGATGATGTGGTTTTCAAGAACCAAGCTCGTGGAGAGACGAAAACACCTAAGCGCTTTATCAATGACACCATCCGGAATGATTTCCATCGAAAATTTCTCCAGAAGTACATGAAATAATATCTTATGACCATTTTAGCTAAAGAACCCTGTGATAAGAAGCAGATTTGTGACTTACAGAATTGCAGGCTCTCGATTAATATATGCCTGAGTTTGGGTCTGCCAATTAATTAATTACTCTTTGTTCTCAGTTTGTTGCTGATGACTTTTCCTTGTGTTAAAAAAAAAAAAGAAAGAAAGAAAAAAAATGGAAAATTCATAGTAATCTATTTGTAAATTAATATTTTTGCCGTTTCTTGTTATGTCCCTTTTTCATATGTGTGTATATACTTGAGTAGTTGTGGTCGGTTTCTGTTACACCAGTCATGGTAGGTGGAACACTGCCTGGCATTTGTTTTTCTCATTGAGGTTCTAAAGAAAGCATGATACAAATGTTTAGAAATACTCTGTTGACTGTTGCTGCAAAGGTTAAAAGGATATGCACGTGGGTGGTTCTCGGTCTTAAGTAGATCGTTTGCATTATTAAAGATTAGCCTTGCTGATTTAACATTCCTATCGCTTATGTTTGAAATATTTCTTTGATTCCCTTGCTGTTGATGGGAGCAAGATTTTGTGCAAAACGAAAGATAAAGACAATGCATTTATGGGCGAAGCTCTTGATTCGAGTTAACTTGCGCACTTTCAGAGCAGTAAGTATGATGTTTGTGTCCCATTTATTGAATTTGTAAATTCTTGCTTTGAGATGCTGGGGAAATTAATTCACAGATTGTAATTCGCTAATGACCTTTTATGGATTCTGATTCTCTGAATCTGAAGAATTCAAGTTGAAGACCTCTTAATTGCTGTTAGAGACACCAATACATGGTATGCTCAAAAGGCTGAAAGTCATTGTGAACTTTTCTCTTTTAGAATAAAGGGCTGCTTCGTTACATGTGATTATAATTTCCTCCTATGAATCCTTCTTGTTTTATCGCACCAGTTGATGACATTCAAAACAAACAGTGTCTCATAAAAGACAGCCGTATTTTAGTGCAAAATTTTCCTCTACTGGTCCCAACTCCCAAGAAGAAGGAACAGAAGTGCACTGGCTAGCTTGACTATGAGTATCCATGTTCCAAGTAAAACCTCTGCACTCGCCAAGATTGTATTTTTGCCAGCAGAGACGTATGCAGATTTGACTATTTATGTTAAACGCATGATGTTGTTACCTTTTGGTATGTAGAGAGATGGGCTCCACTAGAATCCCGTGATCCTTATTTGCAATATTAAAACCCTGCTATCTGGACTACTTTATCTTTGCGGTTACTCACCAATTTTTGTTGTGATCATAGATTGCCAAGAAGGGGACGCTAGACAGGCGCCATGGCATTTGTTTCTTTGATTTTAATTGGTATATATGGAAATGAATTATTTTTAGAAGGAACAATTTAATATATTTGGTTTACATTCATGAAACAAAATAAAAGATGAAATATTAATTGAAATAGATCATCTAAATTACTAGAAAAAGGGGATCTGTTTCCGGTTAAATTGTTTATTTTGTTTTTTACACTGTGATTGCCTTGAGTTTTGGCCCTAATAAGTTGATTACTTCAATTGAAAGTGAAGTCAAGAATGAAGCCCCCTTCGATTGGGTTAGGTTGCATAAACAGAATTACGCAACCCTGGGTGCTATAGTTGAATGAAATGATAACCGACTTCAAATCTTTAATATTACTCAACTCTTGAAAATGAAAAACTGAAAAGGAAATGACGATTCATTTAACCAACTTCAGAACAGCCAAACTTTTGCCAATAACAATTGCAGGGGTGTAGGTGAGCCCCCACCAGCAACTCTGTTTAACAATGTTATGTGGTTAATTGTTCTGGTTGTATGGGTCCCAATATAAATGTGAGGTGTGGAGTTCAAATTTTAATATATATTTTTTTATGTATGGGTAAAATATATATATATATATATATAAACTATACAAAAGTAATAATATGCATATACTTCATTATTGTTTTAACTTTAATACTTCAAAAAGCCAAAGTTATCTTTTTCATTTTGTTTAAATCCAATCCTGCCTACCGAAGCGGTTTATATAATTTAAGCATCCAAAGGGCCCTGTTTGGTTACACATTAAACACAACATTATTATTTTTAAAGTCACAAGAAATGGTTTATTTTTTATTCGCTTGTTAGTTTTATGAAGAACGGAAAAAACTACCATAAAAAGAGAAAAATTAACTTGTTTGTCTGTTTCTTTTTAATATATGTTGGATGGGTGTGAGAGTACGATGATCCCTCTATGGTCCATAGGCTTAGGCTACACACCAAAAAATTGCTACAATAATTTGCAGGAAAATTTTGCCTATTTTCCAGGTGGGTGGGTCTCAATAGTAAAAGTAGAGTGAGGTGGGGAGATCCGTAATATCCGACTTTGATTAACACACAATAGTAGTTTTTTGACACATTCTTTAAGACGGCGCCTCTGGGATTTGTGTTTCCTTAAACCAACAAAAACTCACTTTCACTGCATCATCACCTTTGCATTCTCCTAGAATACATCGAAAAATCATCAATATCATATTTAAAAAAAAAGAAAGAAAAGAAAAGAAAAGAAAATAGAAAAACACAAAAATCCGTAATAGAGAGTCTTAGTAGATACGTATTATGTCAAAAGATTTTAACTGATTTCCTAAGCATAGTCCAAGAGAATGCCGTTTCTTGATGAGTGTCACAGTTGTTAAAGATAGATGCATGGTTGTATTATAACTCTGCAATCATTCTCTGGAGTCCTTTTGTTGAAAAACTATTCCCCCCGCCTCCTTCCACCGTCTTTAGTGCAGATTAACAATCTTTTTCCACCTTTATTTTATTTAGTCGTTCGAGGTGTAATATGATTTGGCTTTAGTTTTCATTTCTGTTTGTGTTCTTTGGCCAATGCATTCATGGGCCTGTTCAATTCTCTGTTTGGACATGATACCAGAAGATTTATCAAAAGGAAAGATAGTGATGCAGGCGAAGCAGGTCTGTTCCTCTTTTCTTGAAAGTTTTCTGTATGAATTTTGGTCCTATATGATCCTGGCTATATTGGAATAAAGTGATCAATTTTTTCTATTTTTATTTATTATTGTTATTATTTTTTTTTTTGTGGATACAATGTTGCGGTGCAGTCTGAAAAAACATAAACTTGTTCGCAGAGAATCTTCTGATTTTTTGAAAAAAAATTAATGATTTATATAGCTGGTAATATGTCTTTTAGCAGACAACAAATCTCGTGTTCACTTTTCTGATTCTGCATTGATTTTCCTAACATGCTGTCTCACGGATTTATGCATTAATGAGCATTTTAATATATGAGAGTATTTATAATAGGATAAATGCAATTCAATTTGGGACAAGTTTGACTGGTGCAATCACAGCAGAGTGTACATGGATACGGCAATCCCCCAAATGAAAAAATTTTGTAGTAATTTTCTTTCTAATTTTTTCTGCAGACCCAAGCAATGACCAAAAATCTGTAGTCCCTGAATACGTACACAACAAAACCAACAAAACTAGATCTTCAGTTTAGATTTTTGATTTTTATTATTTCTTCCTATGTTATCTGTTTTCTCTTCTTCTGTGTTTTTTATTTTATTTGATTCAACTTGAGCAGGACGTGCGTTGGAAGAACTCAGGAGTTCTCTTTATAATGAGCTACGGACTTCAGAAGGAGCCAAGCGCCAACAACAACGTTTTTGCGGGCCAATTGTGGCAATGACCTTCAATTTTATGGTTGCCGTTGGGATAATTCTTGGAAACAAATTGGTGTGTATTTTATTCCTAACTTTGAGATACTCACTCTTTTCAATAGGTTTGTTTTTCCTAGTAGTGAACCTCAGCTTCCCAGCTTCACCAACGGGTATGAGGTTTCATTGTTATTCATTAACTAGATTGCGACAGGCTAGTGCCCAGTGCAGGATCAAGGTTTCCTAAAAACATGCTAATCTGTAGTTACTTTTCTTTTCCGTCAATCTTATTTAGTTGCTCTCAATTATGTGTGCATTATTTGACCACAGGTTATGGGGAAAGTTGGATTCAATTATCCAATATTTCTCACGCTAATCCACTACACGACGGCTTGGGTTTTACTTGCCCTTTTCAAGGGACTCTCGTTGCTTCCCGTCTCTCCTCCAGCTAAATCTACACCATTCTCATCATTGTTTGCTTTGGGCGCCGTCATGGCTTTTGCCTCTGGACTTGCAAACACTAGCTTGAAGCATAACAGGTCTTTATCCAAAGTCTTATCATTGAGATCATTTCTTAATTCTACATTGGATTTTAACGTTTTTTTCACTCATTCATCTCTTCTGCAGTGTCGGTTTCTACCAGATGGCTAAAATTGCCGTCACTCCAACCATTGTTATGGCCGAATTCTTTCTTTTCAGAAAGATCGTATCATTCAGCAAGGTGGCCAGAACTTCATTAATTTGAACTGGGTGTTGGATATATCTCTTCATTATCGTGGAGTTATTACTTAAAAGTCTCGCATGGATGCAGGTTGCTGCTCTGGTTGTGGTCTCGTTTGGCGTGGCTGTTGCAACTGTTACGGACTTAGAATTTAACATATTCGGTGCTTGTGTGGCGGTTGCCTGGATAATCCCAAGCGCCATTAACAAAATCCTGTGGTCTAATCTGCAGCAGCAAGGCAATTGGACTGCCCTTGCGTGAGTGACACCGTTATTCATTATCATGATTGACCATAATGTTACTTACAAAAGGAGTTCCACAATGCAGGTTGATGTGGAAGACAACCCCCGTCACAATCTTCTTCTTAGCCGCTCTTATGCCGTGGCTAGACCCTCCAGGGGTACTGTCTTTTAAGTGGGATGCCACAAGCACGACCGCAATTCTAATATCAGCTTTGCTTGGCTTTCTGTTGCAGTGGTCTGGAGCTTTGGCACTCGGGTAGGAAATTTTACTTTCAACTCTCGAACCATTTTAGTCACCTTTTTAATTGAATACGGCCATGGAAGTAAATGAGGCTAGAATTATGTATTCTTGGCATTTTGAGCCTTGCATTTATCGTATTATTAGAAAATGGTTTCGATCTAATTTTGCAGTGCTACATCTGCAACATCGCATGTCGTTCTTGGGCAGTTCAAAACTTGTGTGATTCTACTTGGAGGATATGTCCTTTTTGGTTCTGATCCGGGACTTGTGAGCATTCTTGGTGCTGTCTTAGCTCTTTGTGGAATGTCAGTTTACGCATCTCTTAATCTCAGGGAATCAAGTGAGAAGGCAAGTAATGTGCTTCCAAACCAAAACTTACCTTCTGTAAAACCCAAGAGTATTGAAGATGAAGAGAAACCAGTTGCTGAGGATAATTCAACTACTGTTTGAGGTTTAAGATTTTGTGAAATTTTGACCCTGTTTTTCTCTTTCCTGTTTGTAGCGAGGGCTTCTACGGGTTTAAGTTTTTATTAGTTAGGAATTCTACGTTTCTAGCTACATTAGCACTTTGAGTTTGTATAGAAGAAGTGCTTACTGATCCATAAGACTGATGATAAAAATTCAGAAGATTTTCCTTGATTTCTGTACAGATTTCAATAGTTGAAAATTAATACAATTCTTCATTCAGAAATAAGGAAATGTTTCTGCATATAGTGGGTTCATTATATTCATATTCACCTTTTAGTCATCTCCGTTTGTGCTTGGGATGAAAGAGTTGAATGTATAGATTGTAATTTGTGGTTGCTGGTATTATAATAATAGGCTTAGTTATAACTCCATTTATCCACCAAAGAGTGCAGAAGATAACAGAGACCTTCAACAATTGAACATCAACTCTACCAAAAATTTCACCCCATCTGTTAGGTAAGGCAAGAGTTATCACTTATCAGCAATGAATAGCGGACTTTTTGTATGGATTCAGATATTCACTTGAAGATGGAGACTTCCATGTAGAGCTTAAGTTACCAATAAAAAAGAACCCAGATAATTAGCATCAAATTCCATAAACAGGACAGCTATTTACCTTCTTTCTCCTAAAATTCATCTCCCAATTTAATTTCCTGAAATGAGAATCAGCAACAGAACTTAGAAGTCAGAGAACTGCTTTCAGCAATTGAATTATCAAAAATGCTCCGCCTTTTCTTGTTTTGCTCCTCCTTTTCTTGGCGTTCATAGTATTTTTGAGCATGGCTAGCAACTTGGGCAGGACTTCTACTTAGGACCATATATCTTGAAATGCTCTTCCAGTCTCCTTTTCCATATTTTTCCAGTCCAAGTAGAAATAACCTGAATTACATAAAGAGTTGAAAAAAATGAAATAAATTATGAAGCAAATTGAATATTACAGAAGCACAAGGAATAGGAAGAAAAGGGGCCTTTGTGAAGAGATTCATGGTCTCACATTTTTGTCCTCTTGATGCCATAGAGAAAGAGGATGAAGTGATTGAACAAGAACTGCAGTGTATTTCAGGTGCATAACTTTGTGGTACACAAAGTTTATAATCAAGAAATGATCATAAATATACAACTTCATTTATAATGCACCTAATACTTCTGTTACATATCTCAAGTTAATAATTCAAGATTCCCACAATAATCCATGACTACTTCTATTGCAAGCCTGTCCGATGAGGTTTACTAATGCACACCCATGAAATATTACTGCAAAAGCTGTCGTGAAAATAATTAACAACATATGAACCAAAAATATTTATCACTAAACAGTCTATTGAATGAGACAGTAATTTTGTCAGTTAAGAAACACAATACGATAAACAGATATGAGCATGCACCACTTGCAGTATTGCATATCATGCAGAAATTTACATTAGTCCAAGACAATGGAGATAGTAATTTTGAGGATACCCTACTACCACTAATTTGATATTTCATTTGGGATTTTTTATTCGATAACGTTTAATCAAAATAACCTGATTAAAAATGCCAGGGGGCGGGGGGGTTTAATTTTTTTGCGCTTGAATTTTACCTATGTTCATCTTCGGTCCACGGCCTAGCGGCCTTTCTCTGCACGCCTATCTGCTTCTTCTCAGATTTAGGGTTTTTTTGGGATTCCGATGACTGGAATCCATCCCTGTCCGCATACTCCGGCAACTCAATCAACCCCGCCTCGATCGCCGCCACATCATCCAACAATAATCCGTAATGTTGTTCAATTTGTGCCGCTGATTTCGTTCCAAGCCTCGCCGCGATTCCCTCCCATCGATTCGGGCCATCTTCGGGAAATTCCACCAGACCATCCTCAAATTGCTTGTTTTCTTCCCAAGTCCACCTCAAATTCTCCGCTTCAGAATCGCACCCACTCGAATTAGCCATCCTGCGGTTCTCTTTTCTTCTTCTGTATCTTTACCTTATTCAATTTCGCTTGTACAATTTGAACGTAGAAGGGGCCCTGCAGCTCTGAACCTTGATTCCGTACATGGCGATTATCGAGAGTCTTTTCTCTTTTTCTTCTTTTCTTTTCTGGGCCAACACCAAATTATTTCTGGACTCAGTGATCAGCTGAAGACATGCTTGCAATTGAATTCTAGTGAAGAATATGATCGCACTTAACAGTTATTTTTCCAAAAAAGCGAATATCAGTGGGTTAGATTTGCTGTAATTGTAGCAGAGCATTTTTTCCCGGAAACAAGCCAACTCGGATCTAAACCGTTGGGATACTCCGCCACCAAAACATTTTTCCTTCTTTTTCTTTTTGGTATTATGTGCATTATTGATTTTTTGATCCTAAAAAATACGAAAGCTTTGTTTGGATATATTTTTTCAAAATAATATTATTTTAAAAAAATATAATCAAATGTATCTCTATTATCTTTTTAAAATATATATTCTTTAACATATACATGTATTTATTATATATATTTTATTATTATTTTAATATTAAAAAAATCATTTCATTCTTTTTTCACCCTAAAGATTCAGTAAAAAAATATTAATTTGACTATTACAGTAAAAAATGTCTCTTTCAAAATATAAACAAATATACCAAAAATAACTTTCACATTTTTCAATAATTCATTCTTCCAAAACATATAATAAACACATAATAAAATCAAACAAAAAACATAACCAAACACTGCCCAAATCTTTTTATGAGCTCCCTTTTAACTCCACTCCACGATATTTAATTTATGATGAAGTAGCACACTCCCTCCCTCCATCTCAAACAATCAAAAATAAGATTTCATTGCCACTGTTGAGTAGTTAATTCATTATTTTATTGTAATATGATGACGTTAAAAAATTTCATTGAATAATATCACATGAAAATTAATTTTAGGATTTGAAATTTTAATATCATCAAATTTGTCAGAGGATCGTTATGGTAAGTTAGTTAAAAACTTTAGAAGTTTAACTCCTTATCATAGTAAAATGAGTAATTATTTTTAAATAGGGAGAATATTAAAGAATTCTACTTTAATTTTTTAAAATATATTTTCATGATGTTATTATCATAACTCTCTTTTAAATTTATTCAATTGGAAGTTAGGTAAAAATTCTAACCAAGCAGTACTAATAATTAAAAATTGGAAGTTAGCCAACCCGGATCATTGAGGCAAATTGAATTGAAATGGGTAGACATCCAATTCAATTGTACATCGACAGAGCCAGTTGTAACTGGAGAAAATGTGTGTCCAGTAGCCTAGCCAACACATCTGATGACAAAGCAGTGGAAACTGCCACAACAAAATTCACTCCATGTCTGAAATCCCCCTATTCTGCGGGCTAGGAATTCCCCAAGAACACCTTCCATCAAATGGATTAATCCCTCCCATTTTCACATTCTCCCATCCATTGGATTTGACATTTCTTGTCTCATCACACATGCATATCATATTTATTTTATTATTATTTTTATAATAAAAAATATTTTTATTTCAAAAATTCAACAAAAAATATTAATTTGATTATTATAATAAAAATTGTCTCCTTTCAAAATATAAACAAACATATTAAAACTCTCCAAAATAATTTTTTAACTATTCCCTCAAACATAAATAAACAACCATCATATTCCCTGATATAACTTCACATTTCCCAATTATATTCTCAAAATTCATTCTCTCAAAATACATAATACAAAACATACAATTTGTAACTAAACATTACCCAAGTTTCTTAAGAGAAATAGAAGGAGAAGCAGAACCAGCAGCCATTGAAGTGATCAGAAAGCAATGCTAATGAAACGCAAACTAATGATATATATATACATAGATATGTTGTGAGGAGGTGGACGACGTACTCTGCGGACATTTATAATAGTGGAAGATGCATGCATGGATAACCGTACTCTGCACTACTCTCATTTGGATTAGGAATCCAAATTGTTGTGGGTTTGGATGAGGGTGTTAAAAGTCAACCCAACCCAATAATCTAATCATAACCCACCTCAAAGAAATTAGGTTTGAGGTTAAATTCGGTTAAACCCAAAATTAATCCAAAAAAAAAAAATAATAATAATAATAAGATTTGGTTGGTTGGTTTGGATCAACCCACTTAACCTGAAAATAATAAATAGATAACTCAATAATTCGACCCGACCCGACCCAACGACCCGACCCACCTAAAAATAATTGATATAATATATAATATATATAAAGAAACTTGTCTTTTTTGTACGTTTTTATTTTCCTACAATGTCTTCATTATTATTTTTTAAACTTCATAATTATTAAGTTAATTTTCTTTTCTCTTCTCTTATATTTTTCTCTCCAATTGTTTACTATTTTTTCACTTTTCTTCTATATTATTTTTTCTTTTACTCATCATAAAAATCAAATAAATATACTAAAAATATTAAAAATTATAGTAACATATAAAAAAATGGAGGCTCTATTTATTTTATACTTCAAAATTTTAGCATGGGATTTAAATTCAAACCCAATTATCCAAACGGATCAAACTTCTCAGCCAAAAAGGATTCGATTCTCTTTTTCTAAACAAAACTTTGGCCGACATTACCAATACCAGTTTGCCATCCCTATTCTTATAACCATCATTGCCGCCCAACACCACCATCCCGCCTCTTGCTGAGTGACCTAAGTTTTTGTCATTTGAAGTTGATAGTGCATAATTGATTAATTTTAATATTAATTTGAATATTGATTGGATCTAATTATTGATTGATATTACTTGGAAACTTGAATTTGAATATTCATTTCAATTTAAGTTTAAAACATGCATATTGGAGTTTGTAAATATGAAAAATAAAATATATATAAACTAGGTTGGGTTAAGTTTAACAAGTTGGGTTGGATTTATCAAGTTTTTAGATGACTTGATTAAAAATCAGATCAACTTGAACCCAACTTGGTTTTTTATAGGTTAAGTTAGGATTGAGTTTTTCAGATTTTGTATGAATTGTATGGGGTTCAAATTTGTTATTTCTATGTTATACCTTGTCTTAACCCAACCCAAATCTACCCAATCCACCCGAATAGGCACCCCTAGTTTTGGACTTATTACAAGTACCATGCGGCCAAATCTTATCTTTCTTTTTTCTTTTTTTCCTAATTCCTTTTCTTTAGCAGGGTGAACAAATTGGATATAAAAGTTAAAACTGATGTGGTATATAATTAAGTGGATGTGTATATAAGATTTTTGCAATACTTGAGAAAATAATGCAAATTTCTAATAAATCTAATTGAAAATTTGCAAAATTTTTTCCTGAAAATAAGTAAAAGACCAAAATTAAAGGTATGAAGTCATATTCAATAATATTAAGTATTGGTGACGTGCTGTATACGTTCCATAAATTATTTTCATAAAAATATATAGTCAGTATAGAAAGTTATTAAAAATTTATGCATGACGGCCCACTTTATAAATAAGAACACTTTACATGAATTAATTAATCATTAAAAAAGAGACTAATCAGTATCATATAAATTAATTAAGTCATGCTATTGAAGGGCATTTTGGAGCTTTGCAACACAATCCGACAGTTAGGAACAATTTTGTTTAGAACAACAGCAATATAAGTTAGATAAAGATTTTAATTGATCAGTACTATAATTAAAGATTAGAAACTGGCTAACCTCAATCATGAAGGCAAATTGAATTGAAATATGTGGACATCCAATCCAATTATACATTGACGGAGCTGATTGTAACATGAAGAAAATATGTGTTTAGTGGCCAATACATTTGATGATAAAGCGGCAGAACATGCTACAGCAAATTCACTCTATGTCTAAAATCTGCATCCATATTTTTATATGGTGGCAGAAAAGAAAGACCCGTGGCCATTGCTACAAAAGGAAACAAATTCAGTTATATATCTCAATTTGAACCCCCAGGAAACAATTAAGAAACAAAAATGTCTACAACAATATAGTTAATCATCAGAAGGCCATTAGAACAATGTTCAGAAGTGTATTTTAAAAAGGTGAATGCCCCAATTGGGACCTCCCGGATCAGATTTTCAGTCTGGGAAATTGAGTCTCTTAGTTGATAAATTTGATTGGATTTGCAGATGTTCAGAAGATGAGCATTAATAACAGAAACGAAGAAAAAGAAAAGAACAAGAAGAACTGCCACAGGAATATTAAGTTTCTTAAGAGAAGCAGAAGCAGCCCCATCGTTCCAAAGTGGGAAAATAGTAATTTTAATCTCTTAACTACCACTAATACTCATATTGATCCATTTCAATTTTGAGTTTGCAAAAATAGTTCGGATTTTAAGAAATCTTTTCAATTTCAGTTCATCCGGCCAAAAATTATTCAGTTGGACCCTTTTTTGGCCCAATCAACCCTAATTGGTCCTTTGATTTGAGAAATTTGTGACTCGTGATGCCTAGTATAATAATATAAAAAGAAAAAGAAAAAGTAAGCATCAACAAGCAAAATGGAATGATTGTTGAAGGCGTCTCCAAGTTTGTAACCAATCTCTTCGGTCCATCTTCCTCTTGCATCAATAAAATCTCAAGCTCTTCCTGTGGAATACTCATGTGCTTCAAATTTAAATAATTTGTCCTATTGCACTTCAATTTTGAATTCCATGGTCCAAGGCTTCTATCTTTTGGTGATTTTTGTGTTTTAATTTGTGGCTTGTTGTGTGGATCTGGTTTCTCATCAGAGCTGGTCTTTCTTGCTTAGTTTTTGCACAAATATTTATTTGAATTGGATGGTTTTGATGCTTGTTACCGCTGTCATGGTGCATCTATTTAGGCTACTGATACGTTTATATCTCTTGATGATCCTAGTGGTTCTAGTGTTTGATTTGGTTTTGCATCAAGTTAGTTTTTCTTGCTTGGTTCCTTCGCTAATATTATATGGGTTGAATGGATTTTATGCTTGCTTCCGTTGTCTCGGTGCAACTGTACATGTTGCTGCATTGTGCTCTATTCTCCATACTTGTACAGGAGCTCACCAACAGTTTGTCTAGCAGGATCATATTTAAAGCACAACAGGCGAATTTTGTTCAATGCCTGGACGACCTCTTTCAGCATTTTGCTACTAGGACATATTCCTTTCAAGCACACAGGTTAAGTTCTTCCTTGACAATGTTCAACCGCATATCCAACGCACTCCAGAATGCAAACGGGACCTTGAATCTCTTTCTCTCATGCTATTCTGAATGCACATAGCTATTGTATAGAATCACATAGGTTGGAAAAATTTTGTACTTAGCTTTAATCACACATGTGCATTTAGATATAGGCTTCTCTTTTGATTATGCACATCAGAGTTTTTTTTCTTAATTTATTATTATTATTATCATATGGGAATTCTTGTCACGTGTCACAAAATCGTCAAATTAAAGGCCCAATTAGAGATGATTGGAACAAAAATGGGTCCAATTGAATAATTTTTGGTTCGATGGAGCGAAATTGAAAAGATTTCTCAAAGCATAAACTATTTTTACAAATTCAAAATTGAAATGGACTAATGGGAGTATTAGTAAAAATTAAGAGACTAAAATTGCTATTTTCCCATTCCAAAGAGATCAGAAAGTAATACTAATGCAACGTAAACTAATGACGCATATATGTCCTTAGGAAGAGGAAGACGTACTCTACGTGTATTTATAACAGTACTGGAAGATGCAAGCATGGATGGGCATATTCTACTCTATTCTCATTTGGATTAGGAATCCAAATTGTTGTGGGTTTGAACTTATTACAGATAACAACGGCCAAATCTTATCTTAGCTTATCTTTTTTCTTTTTCTTTTTTCTTTTTCTTCTTCTTTTTTTAGCCGGGTGAATCAAAGTATGATTCAAATTGGATATAAAGTTAAAACTGATGTGGTATATAATTAAGTGGATATGTATATATAAATTTTTGTAATACTTGAGATAATAATGCAAAATTTCTAATATAACTAATTTAAAAATTGCACTGTTATCTGAAAATAAGTAAAAGACCAAAATTGAAGGTATGAAGTCATCTGGGAAGCCCTGCCTCTGCCATGAGAAGGTGTTAGATGGCGAATTGGCAATGGCTTGAAGGCCCGTATTTTGATGGCTACATGGATACCACGAGAACCAAGTTTCCGGGTCTTTTCCCCACCGCAGCTGTTCCCGGTAGATATCAAATCTTTCTGGAGCCTGACAGGAAAGACATCCTTCATCCTTGAAATACCTCTTGGGAGCATAAATAACGATAACAGGCTTCTATGGCATTATTCCGAAACAAGCTCCTTCTCAGTCCGAACTGCGTAATACCTGGATGTATCTTTGAAACATAGGGTGGCTGCAGAAGCACAAGGAATGACATGACCAGTTACTGCTTTGTTTGGGCATGCAACATTTCTCCAAAAGTGAAACATTTTGTATGGAGAGCAGTGCAAGATTTTTTACCAACAAACAGTTTCTTGGTGTTCCGAAGATAATCCTCTAACTCCATGTGTGATATATGTGAAACTGAAGAAGAGGATGCTATCCATTGTTTTTGGTATTGTCATTTCGCCCGGCAGGTTTGGGCCCTATCAAATTGCCTTTCTCACAGCTAATTCACTCCAGTGGGACTGTTCTTGACTGGTTTCACGAGGTATATGAAGGATTGGATTAATCATTCTTTTGATTTTTTCCTCGTCTGCTGTTGGAGCTTATGGTACAAGCGTGATAGTGAAAAATTTGGCAAGGGAACCTGGATGCCTTTGGATGTTGTCAATTTTGTTGTTTCATTCACGAAAGATTACAGTAGAGCAAATCTCACTCTTGTTCCAAACCAGTCGGTTGTTGTTGATGCAAAGCGGGAGGCATATTCTTAGGGGCAGATCAAGCTGGATTTTGACGCCGCTGTATTCAAGGAGTCACAAATGATAAGTATTGGTTTAGTTGCAAGAGATTACAGAGGATATTGCTGTGCTTGGCTTGCCAGATTTGTTGCCGGCGGCAGTCGAGGCTTTTGCTGCAAGAGCTGCCTGTGAATTGTGTTCAGTTCATGCAAGCCAAATGCCATTATTGAAGGAGACTGTAGTTCAATGATTCGAATGCTCAGGGATGGAGATGCTAACCTATCGGCGGTGGGACCAATTCTATCTGATGCTCATACTTTTCTTAATTACACTACTTTTGTTTCTTTTATCCATGCTAGGGGTGGTGTCAATATTTGCGTTCATTATCTCGCAAAAAATGCTCAGGTTGTCAATCGAAACGAAAGAGATGGAAATGATATACTTGTTCAGGCTCTTGCCTTTGATTCCAATGAATGAATTCACCATTTCATCAAAAAAAGAAAAAAAAAATCAGTGTCGTGCTATATACATACCATAAATTATTTTCATGAAATATATATTCAATACAAAAAGCTATTAAAAAATTGTGTGCGAAGGTCCACATTATATTAATAATTAAAAAAAATTAATCAGTATCATATAAATTAATTAAGTCATGCTACTGAAGGTAGTAATCACAAAAAGGTAAAATTAGCTTTACTTTTACATAAATAAAATAAAAGTACACTACTTATCGAAAACTAAAATTTAAGGCATACAATAAAGAGTGATGCATGCCCAATATTTTTTTTTAAATAAAATATTATTTTTGTTGCGAAAAGTAGAAACATTAACTATTTGATGCTTTAAAACATTCTATAATATCTAAGGTGGACTTCAGGAACTTATTTGGATGAACAGGATCAGCTGTTACACTATATTGTAATGGAAATAACTCTTTTCTTTGTTGCTTTCAAAACAATTTTTTTAATTAATTATTATTAATAAACTGGTACAGGTCTACATCTAATTCCCCACCTCGAAACTAGTGGCTTTATTACTAATGTGGATAATTTTAACTATAATGATAAATTGATAAATTAACTAAAAAGGCATGATAAATTAAGTTAGTTAATTAAGTAAAAAGATTGTAGAGTGCACGGACAATGTAAGCCCAAAAGAAGTTAGAAAAATCATAATGGGTCTAAGCCTATCAAGACAAAATATAAATAAATAAATACAAAGCCCAAAAAGAACTTGGGCATAAAAATTATTTGCAAAAGAACTATAAAATTTCAAAAACTTTCAGATATCTTTGCATGTGTTTCAGAACAAACAAACTGATATTTTGTTGTCTATTGAAAAAAACCTCACTCCATTTTCCTTTAGTATCAATTAAAAAATAAAGAAGAGTTGATAGGAGATTTGTTTTCTTATAAGAGCTTATTTTAATCGAGTCAAGCATATCAAATCATTAAAGATTCATGTTATTTGGCTACTTGATTATTTAGCTACCCTCTTACATAGTATTACCAATTTGTTGATTTCTTTACATGAAGATGCTTTCTTGTATTTTTATATTCGTATTTATTTAAGAGAAATTGAATTTTTTTTATTTTTTTTTTTGGTGAAGTTATGATATCAACATTATATAGCAAACATAGCCACTACTTATGCAACAATTACGCTTATTTTTATGCAGTGTCTGTTATACCTATAGCAACTAATTGCCGCGATTATTATACAGATCATATATAAATAAAATAATTTATACATAATTAGTAGATAAATTGAAGTCTCAAGTCAAATACGAAATAAATTGGGTTCAATCTATAATTAAAAAATAATACCCGGAAATTAGTGAAACTTGATTATATTATGGAACCCAATTAATCAGGTTAAGTTGGTTTGAGACCAATATTCAATCTGAATACTCACATATTTTTGCACATGTATTTTTTTTTTTTTTTTTTTTTGTTTGAACTAAACGTAACTAAATTCTTGTAGTTGTGTGGTTAATTGATTCAATTATTAATGGTTTTACCCTCATTCTTGTGTAAGTGAGATTTGTGATTCGAATTGTAACAAACTCTTAATGCGTGCATGCGTGTATAAATTAAAAAAAGAAAAAACAACTAAACACTTGAAAAATATGTAAAATAGTTTACAAATAAAAAAAAATTGTTTGGAATTATTCTTTTAAAAATATGCACAGTCTTCCTCATAAATTTATTAAAGTTTTAGTATAAAATGACTAGCATACCTTGAGCTAGCTGCTTGATATTTTTTTAAATCAGTCTTGTTCTTGCTTCATAACATGTATGAAACTAACTTGCTCCATAAATGTAATGCAGATGACTAGAATTGCTATTAACAATAACAATAGAGGGGGGGAAATTGAACTAAATGTTTAGAGTAAAACCGACCTGCTAACACATCTGACTGCACTAGCGAGAGAAATATCGAACACAATTTTCATTAGCTTAAACCTACCTAATAGCATAGCCTAGCAAGGGTATATGTTGCAGGCCATTTGGCTGTGTATATGATATATCCTTATTGACTCAAATATTAATGCATCCCATCCCAACATATTTTCGTATGGTCACTGGCAGAGAAGAAAGACCAGCAGCAGCCCTTGCTGTATTAATTAAAACGATAAAAGATTATTAATTGTGAGTCATCCCATAACAAAGGTATCGAAAAACATAATTAATGCACATATAATGGATTTTTACAAACAACTTTCTGGACCACAGGGTTCAGTAATTAACATTCATGTAATGTAGAATTGAAAACGATGTAAAAATTAAGGATGGAAAAGAAAAATGAAAGTTTCCTTTAATACTAGGAATCCCTCATCTTTCTTATTTAAGACAAAATAAAAAATCTTGTTTCCTCTAAGTTTATTTGAACCAAAAAATTGTCAAGATGAGACAGACACGCGCACACATAATGGACTGTGCGTGATGCAATAGCAATTAAATTGAATTAATAAGATAAAAGAGTTCAAATAATATCACGGCATACATGAGTAATCATAAGAAGGCTATCGGAGCAATGGTTGCTGCCTTTCTGGAACAAGGTAGCCTGGCAAAAGCGGAGGATGACCAATTCGGACCTCTCGAATTATTTTATTATTTT
>JACGDI010003368.1:672294-711727 GCA_014898725.1 Jacaranda copaia | reverse complement strand
ATTCTTTCCCCCTGCCAGGGGGTTGAAAGTCATTTCATGTTCAGAATCTAGTACGGTGTCAGGTGGCTAAATCTCTAATTTTCTAGGATAACCGTGCCAGTAGAGGCACGTGTCTGTCAAAATTGTTAACAGGGCTATCAGAGTTGTTGGCAACAATTATACCGGCCGCCATGTGTCATCGATGTGGAGATATTCAACCTGTCAAATAAGCGAATAGAGGATGATTCGGTGGTCGATTCATGTCGACCAGAGACAATAGATTGCAAGCGTGGCTTGACCCTGAAGTCGATGCGGGTCGACTGTGGATGCTACCATGTGGAGTCGATACAGGTCTGTTGGGCCTATTGGACTATCTCATATCAGATATATTTACATATATCATGAATAATCATCAATAAAATAGAGGAAATAATTTCTGAGTGGACTAACTCTAGAGAATGAATAGCCCTCTTAGCTTTTCCAAAAGGCTTCTGATAGGTCATTCCTGCCAGACATGGTTCACATATAGGAAGAATAACTTTAGTGAGGGACCCCAATAGGCTTTCTCAAGCTAACCTAATCATCCTCTCCTGTCCTATGTGTCCCAATCTTGCATGCTATTTAATAGAATTAGAAATAATATCTACAGCAAAAGAAACAAAAGAAATGCATTCATGTCATAATTCTAACATGAAAAGTCCATTATGCATAAAACCTATTCCATAAATGTCTTTACCAAGAAAAATAGACAAACTAGTGTTCTCAAAAAAAAAAAGAAATGTCATCTCTCCAAAATGCATTAACTGAAACTAAATTACATAGAATGTCGAATACATATTGCACATTACTAAGAAGTAGCTCACGTATAATGCTGAGCATTAGCTAGCATGTACCAACTCTAAAGACTTTCTCTCATGCACTATTTTCCATAGCAATATAGTTGATCATGCTGGCACTCATTGATAATCTATGTATCCTACTCAATCTCTCATCTCATGTATCGTTGCTCCTGTGTCTACAATCCAACCTGGTAGAGAATTAGCAACTAATGCATGTGAGCAAATAAAAGAATTGAGAGAGCTTTGTATAGGTTGTACCTTCTTTAGCTAATTCTTTTGAACAAACGCACACTTATATCTTGATCCGCCCACTTATTGTACGCGTCTAAATTGTGACAATAGGCATAGGGATGGAAGTGGTGAGATGATCAAGCATCTTTTCTTTATGTAGTAAATACTGAATTTTTCTATGCCAAATTGTGTATTTTTGGCCATCAAGTTTGTCGCTACCACGAAGGTCAAAAAAGGTTGTTTAGATCTCCATAATTGTATGACATGCGCATTTATGTTAGGTACTAGTCTGGCATTTTATTTTGGATCCAATTTTATTATTTTCTTTAATTTAGTAAAATCAAAAATTTCACCATTAAAGCTAACAATCATCTCCCATTAAAGTAAAATATTTAATAAAATTACCAACCTAGAAACAAAATAACTTTATGTTTGAAAACAAATAATTTGAGCATTTACTAGCCTTGAATGCATACAAACTCCATATCCTTTAATCTCAAATAGCTTTCTATCGATTTTTTTTCTAGCCTCGCAGGGCTGCTATCAGAGCTTCCACAAACTTACATTTCTTAAACCCGTAGGACTATTTGGTGATATCCCAAGAAAGATTTAGAAAAGTAACTATGAATTTGAGAAAGTCTTTTATGAGTAAATACTCAAGTTATGTATTCTAAACTCTTAGAAAGAAGGCTTATTTATGGGTGAGTTTTCCAAGAGTCGAATCCAACTAGGAGATCTAGATAATATCTATCATACATGAGTGAGAGTTATCCTCCGAGATATAGATGAATATTATCTATCAACATCTCTTCACAAGAAAGAGTTCTAATCCAACAAGAACTACTATTCCTTATAGATGTGGATAAGATTTTATTCAAATATGAATGTCATTGGGTCAAGAGTTCAAAATCCAACCCAATTCTTAACAATTAATAAAGTACCTACCCTTTTTTAGTATATTTTCATGTGATATACCTTAAATGCCCTCATTTTCATTTTTTAATCCTCACAACTAAAACTTATGCAGTAACTACTACTTACAACCTACATATTCTATATTCATAATTATCATTTTATCATAACTTTTTGTCATTATCTGTGATACCCCATCCCACATAAACTAAATATTAAAACAGTTACTACTATATAAGCTTTGGCCAAAAAACTCATGTGCATCCATTTGATATATCTTTTGGACATGTTGATTATAGCCCAATTTTAGAATGCACTTAGTGAGTTTAGATTCAATTCTCACCTCCAACAATCTCGTGAGCCCAAGGTGTGCGATTATCTAAATTATTAATAAAGCACCTACCCCTTTAGGTGTACTTTCATGTGATGTACCTTAAATGTCCTCATTTTCTTTATTTAATCCTCAAAATTAAAACTTATGTAGTAACTACTGCTTACAACCTATATATTCTATATTCATATTTACCATTTTATCATAACTTTTTATCATTATTTAATAAAAAATTTTAAATAAATATCAATTTTTTTAAAAAAAAGAAAAACTAATAGTATAGTAAATGTTGTAACCTAGAAAGACCAAATAATAATAATTAAGAAATAACTGCAAAGAAATTCAAAAAAAAAAACACAAGAATTAAAATGTTCGACAATATGCATACTACATCTAACAAAAAAGACATGAATTTTATTGATCTCAAATCAAATACCAAGTACAACTTCAAGCCCCTCAAATCTCACGAGAACATCCATCATCTTCATTCTAACTTTCTTCTAGAGAAAAAATTTTCAAAAACAATCCATAAGTAATTTGAATAGGATCCTAAATTAAAAATAGGGCAAAAATCTAATTACATGTATGTTTGGGTCTAAAAATGGCCCATTGGGGCCCCTATGCGTGCCCCGACACATAGGAGTTGCACTAGGGTGAGCGCAATGTGTAAAACTAGCCATTAGGCTAGTACCTCCTGTTTCTGTATGCAAGCAACGCGATGTGTCCTACTGAAGAGCATTGGGGCACGTTACATGCGCGCACCTGCGCCCATTAGGTGTTCCTGCCCGGATGTGCACGCTTGCCCCTACAACTCTACGCTCTCATGTGCGCCCGTCCATCGGGGCACACCTACTGCATGCCCCTGTGCACTACTACTGCCTAGTTGCTGTTTCCACGTTGTTTTTATTGATTCTCATGCTTTTTCACCATTTTGTCTTTTTTTGCTATTTTCATTATTTTCAACTTATATTTTAAGGCACCATCCTCAACAATAAAAAGGAATTGAATTTTTAGTTAAATTTGGTTTTCAAATAATTGAATTAAATCCCAACGCTAAAATAACTATTCATTTTACTTGATATAAATTATAAAAAGTTTAACACATGCATTAAATATGCTAAAATTACTAATAAATATAATATATTAAACTCAATTTACTACAAGTGTTTAATTGTTGGATCATATGAGTTGAATCTTGTGCCTACCTCATATGGGCCAGGCAACGACGGATCCAAGTTGGGGTGGGGGGTTAAGGGGGGCCATTGCCACCCCCAACATTTAGATATACTTCCTAATTTGTAATATTTTTATATATTTTTAAAATTTTAGTACTAACCCCCCACCCCCATCCAAACCCAATTTTTTTTAATATATTTTTAATTTTTGTAATAATTTTTAGTTTATATATTTAAAATTCATTATCGATTTTGATTTTGTGAAAGTTTAAAATAAATTTATAGTTTCATATTTACAATCAAATAATTCATAATTAGGTTAATTAGTCTAATAGGATACTTATATTTTATTTATTTAAAAATATGTTTATAGGAATCTAGCCAAAGAAAATCTTTACAACTTTATAGGAATACACAAAACAATTAAAATCTTTAACTTCAATGAGATTGAGACAAAGATAAATGAATATTTAAGAAAAAAAGAGGAAAACGTTTTCAATTTTTATTTGTCTTTAAAATATATTTATCTTTTCTATTTACTTAAATAACATATATTGTTATCTTCATCTTCAATTATAATATATTTTTAGTGTTTGTTTATATGCATCATGAAATATATGTTATTGACTTATTGTATCTTTCAACTGAAAATAATCCAAAGTTATGTGTGCTTTTAGGCTTTATGAAAAGAATAAAATTTATGTTCAAATAATGTATAATTAAATATTTGTTTGAATATTGTTATTTTTATAGATGTTTGAGTAATTGATAAGTGAAAATAGGAATATTGAAAATATCATGTAATCGATCATTTGGTTCACTTGTTATTGGTTCTTCTTGTTTCAATAACTACAAGTGATAGAACTTTTTTTGCTATGAATATTGTCAAAAATAGATTCAAAAATAAATGGAAGATGATCTTTTACTCAAATTATTTAGTTACTTTTATTCAGAACAATAGTATTAAAAGATTTGGCATTGATTAGATCATTTATAAATTTTGTGATATGAAAAGGTATTGCTCTCAACTTTGATGACGACATATATTTCGAATTCATAAATCATAAAAATTTTATTTAAATTTTGATATTTTATAAGTTTTGCCCTCCGTCTCAGTTTTGGATCCGTTACTGGAGCCAGGTTGAACGCACACTACTAACAATGACGCATTCGGAGCAATTTGAAGCAAGGCGGGAGGTGCAATGAAGAATTTCAAACTGCAGGGTACAACCTTCACGTGAAAGGCAGAAAAAGGGTGGAAATTTCAATATTTTTCTGTGTGAGAGCCAAACAATGATGAGAAAGTTTATAATTTCCTTCCTAAGGTTATGGAAAGTTCAATGGATAGCTTTTCTTATTCCCTTTTTCTTTTGCTGGATTTGCAGTCTAGTATTCAAATATAATTGAAGTTAGAAATTGAGACATATCTAAATTATATATACGTATGTATATATATATATAGAGAGAGAGAGAGACACACACACACACACTCACACACTAGTTTCCCACCACAAACGAAATCTTACTTCTCCTTTTAGCCGCAAGGTGGTTGTTTTTTCTTTTTAATACATAAAAGAATATGCAGCTATAATATAATATTGGTTAATTAATCAAGCTAATATTGTCTATTGCTACATGCTCACAGTCTCATTTTCATTAATTTTTCTAACAAGAGCTAGGCAAAAACGCAAACCTTCCATTAACTTATATATTTGAAATTCACTGTTCTTAATATAATATTTACTTTTAACAATTTTATTTAAAAGATTTGAAGTAGTTATTTTTAATTCTTAGTGGGCAAATGTTAAAAAAAATATATAAAAAAAATCACTTTATCGGTTGAAATATTTGCCGACAGAAAATGGACTTCAAACGAGAACATAGGGCGTGTTTGATAATTTGAAAATATTCAAAACCATTTGACTTTTGAAATGGTGCGAAGATGAGGGAGAACAGAAGAAAGAAAAAGAAGTAGGAAAAAGCCTCGGAGAAGATGATGACATAAGCTGAGGATCCGATGCTGCCGAGTGTTGACACATTTTCAATGTTATATGCGAAAATGCATGTGCATGAGCTATTATGTCAATTGTCAATCAACGACGCACGCTTCCTCACCTTCAGATTCCACATCATTCCACTAAAACCAAAAAGAAAAAATAGTAATAATACTACTGCTAATAACAGTAACAAATTAAAATAAAATATCATATTTAAAGTAATTTATTTAAGGAATTTATACTTAAAACAGATACAAACTATTGGTTGAGGCATTAAAAGTGTAAGTACTGATTTAATTTTTCTTCTTTTTTTTTTTTTTCTCTTCTAGTTTTGAACAGGTATTTATTTAATTATCTATTTGACATAATAATATATTCATCCATTCTATTAATTAAAAGAAATACTATGCATATGAACTAAGTATATAATCCATAAAAATTGGAAGTTCTCATGATTTTGTATACATGTATGTGTGCCATAACCGTGATATATATACACGTGTAATGTTGATTGGTGTGGCTTAGAAGTTATTTCCTAAGTCCAATATTTTATAGTTTAATGGCATCAATTTCCTTTATTATGTAAAAGATTTGTGGTTAAACGTGATTGAATTTCTTTGTGCACTTTATGTGTGCAGTTGGTTGTGAAATTCGTATTTTTATTTAATTAATTTTATGATTAAATTTTATTAAATTGTTGTAAAGATATTTTTCTCAATTTAATAATTAAATTTTATTAACTATTTATATTGTTATCTTCAAAAACAAGCAAAAGAAGCTGACTTCCTGAATTGATGTGGAATCCCGTGGTCATGATTCTTATGATTAACCAAACAAATCTACTTTTTTACGTTTTTTTATTATTATTATTATTTTTTTTTTTTTGTCTGCAATATTTTCAGTAGGATCTAAGTTTGCAGGTGGATGTAAGTCATCAACCGAAATTGGGGTACAAAATGTCAAATTGAAAGAGCAACTAATTTAATAATTGAACAGAGAGCAGTTGAAAAGATAATATCATATTCAGTTTTTCATCTCAATTTTTATTTTCATTATTTTTAAAATTTTAAAAAAATAATTAATAAAAATAAGTTTGTATTTGCATAAATTGTTGAAAAAATAATAATTACATCAAATTTAATAAATTTTAGGCGAAGTGAGATAATAATAATAATAATAATAATAATAATAATGAAATAGAGAGAAAATATGTATAGGCTAATAAGAAATGTATTTTGAAGATGAAAATATATAAAAAATTATGTATTTTAATTTTTAAATAATAAAAAATATGAAAATGAAACCAAACGAGCCCTTATGGTGAAGTTACCCCCCTGGTTAAGCCTCTAAACAACCCTTTAAAGGAGAAATAATAATTTGCGGGAGCATCAGAATTACGCATTATGCTATAATAAACAAAACTGATAGTTGTTGTGCAAGCTAATGCGTATAAAATGATAATTTATGTTTGGTAAACTCCACGGTTTTTGGCTCATAATTGACATTTTAATTCTAAGCTACGCTCTGCAGTGCGCACAAAATTGTCTCCGTAAACTTTCATTTGTTAATTTAATTTTGGTTTAGTTTGAAATCTAAAACTCTTTGTCACTAAAGTATAACTGCACAATACTAAAAAGTCAATTTCAAATTTAGTATTTCTTTTTCAAATGCAATTTATCCAAACCGAATGTACCCATTATGTCAATTTAAAATTTAAACTGGGAAAAGAAATTAACAATCTCCCTACCAACTCAACTATTCCAAAATGGGTCAGAGGATAATTAGTAAACCAAACACCCAATCCCCACCCGATCCTCTCCTAATGCCATCTTTCATATTAATTATATACTTTCAATTCATTGTACCAAGATCATTTTTGTAGTCAAATATTAATTTAAGAAAATATTTTTGTTCTTTAAATTATACTAATATGTGACAAACTGACAATGTTAATTTTTAACCTGATATCGCATGAGAGTAGATAAAGTAAAATTCTTTTTTGTGGATAACAATATGTCAATTTTTACTCCTTAGAACGTGTGCAAAGATATTTCTTGCTCTTAAATGTTCTCGAATTTTTGCAATTGTTTGCAAATAATTTATTATGCTCAAGTTATTTTTTCACAGCTCAATATTTATTGTTTTTTTTAATGAATTTAAACACATTAGAGTTGTACTATCCTCCTTCGTGAGTTTAATTTATCCTTGGGCTCTTTACTTTTTTAATTTAATTTATTAAGCTTTTTTTAATAATTTATCATATTACTCTTGCTGTCAAAATTGTCCAATTTACAATCATTACTTTAAATGTAATAATATAAAAATACAAAAATTTTACATTTTTTTCAGGTATCATCTAAAACCTAGTAATCAAACTATTCCTATGCCTTGAATTTTTTATTTAAAAAAATACTAAAAGAAACCTATAATAAAAATACAAAATATTATCATTTAAAAATAAGTACTCTGTAGTATTTTTCTTGTCAAACTTTAATAAAAATTAACAGATACAAACGTTTGGGGATGGACTCTGGAGCATGCAGCAAGTACGTAGTGAATATTTATTTGTAGTACTAGCGACAAAGTCCGACTCCATAAATGAAATTACCACATTCCCCCTTTCTTCCTGACAGAGCCCCCAACCAGCTTCTCAGCAGTTGAGTGAACCAACTTCAGCAAGTGACCCTTCCTCTTTCCATTCTTCTTTTCACGTTCCCACCTCATTATTATCAAGAAAAAGAAAAGAAAAGAAACCAGCACCAAAATTGAGCTGTGAACTAATTCATTATGTTTCTGGATCTGTAAATTAATTCCCATTTATAGTTTGATTTTTTTGACTAAAATGCAGCTGCCAATGCTGCGCCACGACGCTTTGAGTCATGTACAGTCCTTTCTTTCTGCCCTCTTCATTGATATGTGTGAAGATTGGAAGAAAAAGCTTTGACTTTCGCCTTCAATCTCAACATTTTCGCTAAACCCAGAAATTTTCTGGGCTCCTCGGAGTGCTTCGAGGTAATCTTGGAAAGCCCTTTACCCTTTGCCCTTTGAATATTAGCTTCTCTATGTGTATATGTGTGTTTTCGTTTTTCTACTGGCAGATCTGAGTGAGCTTCCTTTGTACTTGTGGCGGAAATAGTTAACTTTCTTGCGCACATTTATTCACTGCAATTGTTGCAATTGAAGGCAGCTTGGAAATTTATTTCAGAAAATTGGTTTGCGAATTTATTCCTGGTGATGCGAGCTTCTGGGAATGTTGACCACTTGTTAAATTAATGCGACTTTCGTTTGCATTTTCACTCTAGGATTCTCTGCAGAAAGAAAGATTTCTGGCATTCCTCTCTCTCTCTCTTTCTAAAATAAAGAAAAGAGAAAATAGAATTCGTTTAGTGGAGGACAAGTGTTCCGGCGTCTCATAATGACGCGAGAGAATTGAATTAAGTTTTATTTCTGAAAGAATTACAATTGAGTTCTTCTTGGGAAAGGTCGAAATTGAATCTGATGTCTTTTCCATTTTTTTTTCCCTTCCTCTGTTTCGAATTTATTTAATGATCAACTCAGCTCGTGTATTGCGACAAAAGCAACTCTTGGCCTTGGGCCTTTTAATGGTTTATGGTAAAGCTACAGAATTTTTTTTTAAAAAAAATACTCTAGAAAAGGCACGCCTTTTTTAATTTCTTTTAGTCAGAAGAGGGTAAAGCTTTCTCTTTTTTATTTTTATTTTTATTTTTATTTTTAAATTTATGGGAGTGAACTTATTAACATAATCCATGCTTTCTTTTTCTATTTAGATTTTATTTTTTGAGGGGGAAAAAAAGAAAAAAGACTAATTGCAGAAAGCATGTAAAAATTCAACGATTTCCAATTCTTTCTTTACCCTGAAAACTTAAAAAATTAGAAACTGTTGGCGCGTAAATCTTTTCCTGGAAAATAGACAGCGTTAACTTGTTGGTGCTTCTTATTCCAATCTTTTTGGAAAAATGAAAGCTTTAGCAGAAAATTTTTTATCTAAAAATAATGTTTAGAAAATTAAAATCTGAATCAATAATTTAATATTGAAAAATATTATATCGTAATAATAAATACAAATTTGAGATATACAATCATATTGACAAATAAGAATTATTCATTGTTAGTATTCAGACTTATAGAAAAGATGATTCGTGACATTATCAATGTTATGAACTTCATGGCGAGGCTTTGACCTTGTGCAAACACAAGTGTTTGTGTTGCTTGAAGCATGAAATATTTGGAGCTACATATAAACAAACATCTTGTTGTTCTTCATTCTTATTGCCGTACATTGTCAGCTTGTCCTACAATTTGCAAATTTCTCCACGTTAATATTAACCTACATCATGTAATTCCCATGCGTCATTTTATTTCATTAACCTGGTGAGACTAATTTAACAAATTTAAAATTTTTAATTCTTACTATTTGTAGGAATGAAAATTGAGATAAGAAAGCATTGGCATTTTGTTTTTAAGGGAAAAAAATAAAAAGCATGGACCTTCAACGTCATTAGTTTAAAAAAAGAATAATTTTAAAAAGAATAATAAAAAATGTGCAGAAACACTTTATCTCTTTCATTTAAATGAAAAGTTATAAAACAGGTCATAACCATGTTAATGCCTTACCATAGAAAGGTAAAGCTTCATTGTTTATGGTTTTATATATATAGATACATATATATATAATTTGTTTTTTTTATTTTACAATAAACTATTTGAAGGGCAGGCAGTTTTTAAGAACATTCTTGTAGCCTATGCATTTTAGACTACTTTACTGACTACTGAGCTCTCCACGATATCCTTTGCTTTTGATGCATGCAGTGTTGTGACAACCACATTCAGCACCAAATTTCAATCATTTTTGTTTGAGGGCTCAAAGTTTCAAAAATTAAGTGCCGTAGCTTCAATACATACAACACATTCTTATAGGTACTTGGCTACTAGGAGAAACTCCATATTGTTAGCATTACCTTCCTACATGCAGTTCCTGCAGCGGTGTTTTTGAGTTCCCAAAGAGAGTAAATGTCTTTCATCAGCAGCAATAATGTGTTAATGCCTTTAGTTGTTGGGAGGGCTTCATTGAGCATCTTAATCATATGACATGTCTTGAATGGCTTTGCAAAAGAGAATTTCTGTAATTATGGTAATGGAGAAACATAGCTAAATGCAATCTATTATTTATTTGAAACTTTTGCTGACACAAAATAAGATCAGAACAATTCTTCTATTTGCAACTGAAAGCATGTGCAGTTCCCAGGTTCAGTTGAGAAAGAATGAGAAAACTCTTTTATGTGTAAAAAGTTTCTTTCATAATAATATCTTTGTCTATGTAATTTTCCAATGCCTTTATGTGCTGCAACACATATCTAGCTTGGACTGACAGCAAATCTATTGCAGTTTGCCCTAATTTTTCACTTTCCATATTATATGATGGGAAATAAGTGTATCATAGTTGAATAAGATTATCACTTTGACTACAAAAATCTTGTTTTTCTTCAATTCTAATTTGCTGTTATCGCCTCAAGGAGTCTTGATTTTGTTTCTTCTGTTTTTTAAAGTACTCTTAGAAGTTGTTCTCAAGTGCTTTCAATTTTAGATTCCTTGTCTTCTTTTATTTTTTATGTTTTCCTTTTTATTCATTTACTGCCCTTTTTTGTCTCTGTGTAAGCTAATGTTGTGTTCTATTGTCTCTTCCCTGACCTGTGCTCAGCAAAACCACGACATCTGCCCTCCTTTTTTGCTGCAGTGGATATCCTCATGAAGCTCTGCTCTGCCAATGTACTTCTTTCTTCCTTTATCATTTTTTGTCTTCAGGCTCTGGCTCTTGGTGATTTGAACTCAGATAGACAAGCCCTTCTCGCATTTTCTACTTCTGTGCCCCATGGCAGGAAGCTCAACTGGAATCCTGCTTCTCCTGTCTGCACATCATGGACAGGAATCAATTGTACTAAGGATGGTAAAAGAGTGATTGGAGTTCGGCTCCCAGGGGTTGGACTCTCTGGTCCAATTCCTAACAACTCTCTCGGGAAGTTGGATGCCCTTACGGTTCTCAGCCTTAGATCCAATCTCCTCAGCGGTGGCCTGCCTTCTGATATCCTTTCACTTCCTTCTCTCCACTACCTCTTCCTCCAGCATAATAACTTCTCTGGTGATATTCCAACTTCTCTTTCCCCTCAACTGGCTGTTTTGGATCTCTCATTTAATTCATTGACTGGAAGCATTCCACTAACCCTTCAGAACTTGACTCTACTTACCGCATTGAACCTTAATAACAATTCACTTTATGGATCAATTCCTGATCTAGGCCTCACACGTCTCAGACATATTAACCTAAGCTACAACCGCATTAATGATACTATCCCATCTTCTCTACAGAAGTTCCCAACTTCTTCTTTCATTGGAAATTTGTTATGTGGGCCACCTTTGAATCCTTGTTCAAATGTTCTTCCTCCTTCTCCTTCTCCCAGTGCTTTTCTACCACCGTCTGACGGTCCTAAAATAGAAAGCTCAAAGAAGAAACTTGCAGCTGGAGCTATTATTGCCATTGCAGCAGGAGGTGCTGTACTGCTGTTCTTGGTCATTTTAGTTTTACTTTTATGCTGCTTTAAGAGAAAGGAGAATAATGGTGCTGCTGGGCCGAAAGTTAAGTCTTCTAGTGCTGGGAGGACTGAAAAGCCAAGAGAAGAGTTTGGCAGTGGGGTACAAGAACCTGAGAAAAACAAGTTAGTTTTCTTTGAAGGTTGTTCTTACAACTTTGATCTAGAGGATTTATTGAGGGCCTCGGCTGAAGTGCTGGGAAAAGGTAGTTTTGGGACTGCATACAAGGCTGTCTTGGAAGAGTCGACAACAGTGGTTGTGAAAAGGTTGAAAGAGGTAATTGTTGGGAAGAAGGACTTTGAACAGCAAATGGAAATAATTGGGAGAGTAGGCCAACATCCAAATGTTGTGCCTTTACGTGCTTATTATTACTCCAAGGATGAAAAGCTCCTTGTCCATGATTACTATCCAAGTGGCAGCTTGGCGGCTCTATTGCATGGTATCGACCCACTCACCCCCCTTAATTTCCTTTCTCAGATGAACATTGATCTCTGTATATATTTTGTGCGTTAAGAATAATCCCATTAATGAAAAACATCTATTCGTGTAATATTTCATTCCATTTGTTTGACTTTTTGTTCGACTACAACTGAACAGGAAACAGAACTGCTGGAAGAACTCCCCTGGATTGGGATTCAAGAGTCAGAATGTCCCTTGGGGCAGCAAGAGGCATTGCTCATTTGCATGCCATTGGCGGTGCAAGATTTACTCATGGAAACATAAAGACCTCAAATATCCTCTTGAAACAAGACCTAGATGCTTGTGTTTCAGATTTCGGCTTAGCCCCTCTCATGAACAATCCCACCACATCATCTCGGCATCCAGGGTATCGAGCTCCAGAGGTGATTGAAATGAGAAAGCATACTCACGAATCAGATGTGTACAGTTTTGGGGTATTGTTGCTTGAGATGCTTACCGGGAAACGACCAATTCAATCTCCTGGCCAAGATGACATAGTTGATCTCCCGAGATGGGTCCAATCCGTTGTTCGGGAGGAATGGACGGCTGAGGTATTTGACGTGGAATTGATGAGATTCCAAAACATTGAAGAAGAGATGGTGCAGATGCTGCAAATAGGCATAGCTTGTGTTGCGAAGGTGCCGGATATGCGGCCAAATATGGATGAAGTAGTTAGAATGATTGAAGAGGTCCGGCAATCAGACTCGGAGAACAGACCATCTTCCGATGAGAATAAATCCAAGGACTCAAATGTGCAGACCCCTGATTCTTTTGCATATGAGAAATAATACTTCTCTCATTTTATTTTCTGATATTCCTTTTCCTTGGGATCGTAAATTCTTACATGCTCGAGTTGCAGTTCAAGACCTGGTGAGGATGTCAATTTGTGGATTATCAAATCTCATAGGGATGCTTGCCCGTAATGGATTGAATTTATTGTTGCAGTGTCTTGTTTCGATTTTGTATACTATCATTATTTGTTGTGAAAAAAGTTGTTACAAAATCATTATCTTAACTACAAATTACCTATATATGTTTGGTAGCGTCATCTTTACTAATAGTTGTTTCACATTCAATGTGTATACACTTAATGGCACAATCAGTGTATATAAATAAATACAATATGCATTTAAAATTGTAAGATTGACAGCAATGAAATTTAAATTTCAAGATAGTTAGTTCATAGTTGTATTTATCAAATAAATTGCAAATAAATTTACACAAATAAATTATAAAAACATAGTATAAATGAAAGAGGACATACCTACAATAAGAAGTTAAAAAAAGATAGAACAATTTGTGGTGAATTGAAAATTTGTATAATTTTTATAAATGATTGTGTATACATAAAGTGATAGTAGTGGCATGATAGTTATGAGATTAAAAATAAAAATAAGGATAAGGATATTTAAAAAAAAATATGCATGAAAATATATCAAAAGGGGGAATAGAGACCCTATTAATAGTATAGATTCTAAATTTTAAAAGACGGATACATGCATTTTGGATCCTAATTATATTGTTGTACTATGATTAATGAGAGTTACATTTATTTATATTCTTCTGGAGTAATTTGCTGCCATCAACTCACCCAAGCGATTCATTATTTAAATGTATATGATGATATTATAAAATAAAATATTAATATATATATATATATATAATTTTTACGATGATATTATAAAAAAGACATGTTGATATACGTAACGTGGAATGAATGGTCTATGGATCACTGATCAGTACCGTTCAATTCTTGGATGATGACATTTTATGGACGCTTTCTTTGGTGGACACTTTCCAATTTTGAAACTATTGTATAATTAATGTGGTGACATAGATTCCTTCGTGAATATGGATAGATGTAATTAAGAATTTGATCTTTCTCAAAAGAAAGATAAATGACAAAGAAATAAGTGTAACGGTTGTTGTGATGAATATACAAATGATACTGAATTACTGATGATATTTGAAGGTTAAATTCAGCTAAACGTAAAATTTACCTTTACGTTAGGATTTTGAATCTTAAAAACAAAAATGTCAAGAATATATATATATATATATACATATATATATATATATTTTTTTTCATACTTCAAATTATGTAACTTTATATTTTAATATTTATACATTTATATTTTTCTTTCCCTTTTTTTCCTTTATTCTTTTGATCCAAACATAACATTAGTAAATTTTTACCAATCCAAAATATAAGTTTAAAAGGTTAAGGTTCTCGGAGCAAGTCCATCCGTGTACTCAACAAAACATATTTTTTTTAATTAATTTATATTTGATTTTTGGAAAATAAATATCAAAATAATTGTTTTTAATCAATTATTCTAAAATATACCAAACAGTTAAAATGAATTATAAAAAAGGCAAAAAGAAATTTTATTTAATCAAAAAATAATTTAAACCGACCATGTCTTCAGATTTCATTTTTTGGTCAATTTCGTTACCAACTAAGGTGCATCTATTCATTATATTTTGGCATTGATTGCCAGTATGTTCTGAGTCAGTTTTGGTTTTGGAGTAGTATAAGGTAGCCAAAACTTACCACATCCCATCTTGTTGCATCAACAATTAATTACTATTAAGCTACTGAGGTGGAGTTTAATAAAGGGTTTGAAAATTATTTTTGTAGCTGAGCTGGCCAATAAAATTTGGTCTTAACTGGTACAATTGTGTGCTCCAAAATTTCAAAATTAAGGAATTCGTGGTTCAAATTTTATTAAAAATAAAGATATATAAGTTCCAATGCATTTGCTTGGTTACATATTAATATTGACTGAGATATGGGATTATTTAACAGAAAAGAATACAGAACATGCAATGTGGCAATATCGTCGGGCTTTACTTCAACAGAAAATCATTTCTTTGGTGGATTTCCCAAGTTTGGATCTCTTTTTTATTGATGTGATGACATTGATTTCAAGGGGGGGGAGAACAGCAGAATTGGAGAAGGAAAATCGAGACCGGAATTACATCGGGTAACTCTAAAAGTCAGGAAATTGGCATTCCCATTTTAATTATTGATAGAGAATCTTAAATTAATGCCTTAGCGTGAGAGGAAAACTTGTTTGATGAAATAGTGCTTATTATTAAGATTCCGTTGGTGTGTGTGCATAGTCCTATTTCTTATGAATCCATTTTCTTCACCTCCCAGTGAGTGCTGAATTCGTTTCCTTGTTAGGCTGCCATTATTGACCAAAATTTCCATTGGAATGTCTGTTTTGAAAAGGAATTTAATGGTTTCCACAAACATTGACTCCAATTGCAATTGGGAAGGATACATTGAATGGAATTAGTTCTGGGAGAAGATGAATTGCTTTTTTGCACTCGTACATGTATGTCATACACATATATGATGATGGCAATTGTCTTCCATATTCTCCAGGTATACTCATAGTGAAGATACTTGCCTTTCTATTTTTTGGTTTTTACCTTTTAGTGCCGTAACGCATCTCTAGAAGTAAGTTAAAAATTAGAGCAATTGCAGCAAATTAGTATGACAAAATATATCTACATATATATATATATATATGTAATTAGTTGGATTTTAGAATTTATTTACTATGGAATTCTAGAATTTATTTCGGTTAATTTCTTACTTATAACTTTGGAACTTTGAATGGACCTTAAATGAGAAGTATATATAATAAAATTATTTAGTATCAATTAGGATTGTTGGGTTTTAAGATATTGCAGGCTTCTGGTGCCCATGACGCTAGTCCTAAATAAAATTTTGTCATGTTAGTTAGTTAAATTGGTGATTGATGTGCTTATTAAATGAATTTAGGTGACTTAACATTTGATTCGATTGACTTTGAAATAAGTGATTAACTTCTAGGATTGATTCAGAAGGTGAGTGCCTAAACTTACAACTATTATTAGATGATATTATTTTTCAAAACCAGAAGAATATATGTATAGTAACGCATAATATGAAACTTCTTTTCAATATACATTACATTATATATGTATTCCACTGCACACAAAAAGAAATATTTTTCTTGTTTTATTTCTGGATAAAAGAAAATCTATGCTTTTATAAAAAAAAATTTATGTTTCTAGATTAGCAAATTAAACTTAATGATTAACTGAATTGCTGGATTTACTATTATTATTACTGTTACTATTAGTTGGATCCAACTTAGTCTGGGTATGCGAGGGACTTCACCAGGCAGCAATGGCCATGCCGGTTGAATCCCAAGCCCCTATGGCCTAATCCCCCTAATGCATGACAAAAGTCGTTTGTGGCTGAGGTAGGTCATAGGAACTCTCAAGGACACTGAGCACTATTTTGATAAAGTCGCAACTTTCCCAAAAAGATAAGGGATTGTTATGGTAGGAGTCATAAGGTTGACCGGTTACAACAAACACTATCTAATCATCGCATTTAAGTTGTTTGTCTAAAAAAACTATTTATTACAATTCTTGACTTGTTACTACTTGATTGTTTAATGTTTTCACTTGTGTTTTCTCAAATATTTTCACTATACAAATTCTCAAATTTTTTCACTGTTCAAATCATGTTAAATTCATGAACTCACATTACACACATTTGGTATTCATTGAGTCTTTTGCTCACATTCTGTCTTTTTCTTTAACTTCCTTTTGGCAGACTTAGATCCTAGTCCTAGTGAGGAGGTGGATCATATGTACGATGAATATCAAGATTGAAGGCTTAGTTTAGATTTTTACAGCAGACTACTATATTTTCCTATGCTTATTTTTTTCTATTTTATTTATTATGGATTCTAGTTGTTTTATTTGAGGTTTAGTAATGGTACTTGAGTTTTTGTGTTATTAAACTAGTATTGGATTTATTTGAGTTCTTGTCTAATTTTATAGTTTTGGATTGTTAGTATCATATATTTGGGGATTTAGTTTCACACCTCGAGACTAGACTAAATAGTTCAATTTTGGAGCGTGAGAATATATATCTTGATGAGTGATGGGATCACTTAGTGAATTGATTGTCAACTTTAAAGCTTAACAAAATCTCCCATATCACTTGACCCCACTCTTATAGCTAGACATTAATTCAAGGTATAAGAATGTATGTCCATTATCATTTTTTTCTCCGAATATTGCAACTTGCTTGGGGCTAATTAACCTAGTGCTAGTGCTTAGGCCAATTAGTTTAGTGTGAAGGCCTTATGTCCTATAGTACTTAAGGACAATTAAGTTAGAGCTAGTGCTTAAGGCGGTTACCTTGGCGCAAAGTCCTTCTATTTGTTAGCTTTAAAGCGATTTAGCTTTTCAAAAAAGAGCTCTATATTTGTAACATTAAAACTATTTAACTGGACATGAAGTCCTTTGTATTTATAGCGTTAAAGCTATTTAGCTTGCATAAGGAGCCTTTTACTTTCGGCATCCAAGCCAATTAATTCAACTTGAAAGGCTATTGACTTTTGGCATTAGAGCCATTTAAGTCAACATAAAAGGACCATTTATCTTTGACATTAGAGCCATTTAAGTCAGTGCAAAGGGCCATTTATCATTGGCATTAAAGCCATTTAAGTTGACATAAAGGATTGTTTACATATTACATTAGAGCCATTTAACTCAGTGCGAAGGGCCATTTACTTATGGCGCTAGAGCCATTTAACTATAGAGAACTTTAAAATCATCATACCATCTTGATTAGTGTCACCTTGGCATTTGAATCCAAGGATACAAACACCGAAGCCCTTTAATCTAGTGAGAAAGCCAATGCTATTATGAGCCCAAAATGTGCTCTCCTGACAATAGTCTACACCAGCATGCTTGGGAGAGCTTATAATCTAAGTGACCCCATCAATAGTTCCTACATAATCTCCAATAGATGATTGGAATTTTCCCATGATTATGTAGCCATCCTCCTCTATTAGTAACAGCTATTATGCCAAAGGTGAAACTGCCAAGGTTGAAATGCATGCGTCAATTCGAGCAACCTATCATGGCAGAAATTGGCTTAAGAAGATCAGTAGCTTCATAAATCTCCCTAACCATGCTTGAGAGTGGCTTAAAATTTCCTACTTCAAGATCAAGTGAACACGATGCTCCAAAAGTAGATGAGGATATGACAACATAGCTTTGCTAACATAAATTGAAGGAATAAAATTGGAAAGAAATGAAAAATCACAAAATATCTTTTATTGATTTCAAAATTGCTCCTCAAAGGGCTACTGGCAAATCCTGCATAATCTCCTTGAAACCTTGTCGCTTAAAGCTTTTTTGTACCATAAATTCTTCACATTAAATTTCCCATTCCCAATTTTTAGTTGGGTACTTATGTTTTGAAACCGAGACCCTTCTTTTAGTATGTTGAACATGTTTTCATTAAGATGGTGCTTGGTTTAAGACTCCAAGTTGATAAAGATGAGCTCGGATACTGTTTAGGTTGCAAATGGATTTAATCATTGCTATAGAGTTTTCTTCTAAATACTGCTTTTAGCTTATCCGCTTTGTCATGGTTATTGAATGACTCAATTGTATTCATATCTAATAAGTACAGTCTTTCACCCTGATTTTGTATTCCACTGAAGATTTTTCTTAGCTCGCAATTGTGTTTCATTGTTACTATCCATATACTCATGTCTCACTCAAACATTATTCACACAAATGATGCCAATTATGTGATTAAAAAATAATCACATCTAAAAATAATAGGAATTCTATTGGAATATCTCCATCCTTTCCCTCTTTGAGATGATTTCCTATTTATACAAGCTAGTAGTGGTTATTTAATTCTTATAATATAAATATACTTAATTATAATATAAATGCACACTTATTACCCCCCTCCCCCCAATAATGGTATATAAGAAGACAAGTTATAATTATATTATTATATTGATATTGATATAGCATTTACTTGGAATAATACATATCTTGATGGGTGATGGGGTCACTTAGTTAATTGGTTATCAACTTTAAAGCTTAAGAATAACTCCAATTCTCAAATTCTATAGGGAGATCATCATAGCTCATTACCACACTTTGCTCTAGACCTTTGAAGCAACCGGCCAAGTAATGAATAAAACTTCAACATCTTCAACAAATGGAAAAAATTGGCATTTGAAAGCAAGGATGATCCCTTTTATTAGTAACATGCTTTCCACCAAAAGAAGATCATTTAAAAGCCTCCATATGAACACAAAAATAGTTGGGGTTAGCACAAGAGTCCAGTGACACAACATGTTGTGGCTTTGATTCTCTAATGCTTTCCCAAGCGCTCTTGGGAGAAAGTTGACCATCACTTGACAATCTCCTAGGGGTGTTTTTATGATCTTGGAGGATGGGAATACAATAGATTTCATTAATGACATTTGGTGAAAGCACATCTCCCAATTTCTTTCTACACCAAATTACTGTCAACCCAAAAATCTTGCATCATGCTGAGTGTGTTCATCTTGTTGTGTTCATTAAGATTGGAAACTTGAGTGTGTTCATCTTCAATCGCAACAATCCATCAAACTACTTGCCCTCTACATGGATCATGCTGATAACATCCTTCTTGAAGATAAACATCCGAATTAGATGTTTCAAGTGCTCTTAGGTTGACATATTTCATAAAAGAGTTGAATCGAGACCAACCTAGAGTTGAACTTATAGCTCCACTGGATTTTCTACTTCCTTAACTAGATTGATGCTTTCCTTTAGATCTTGAGCACCCAAATTTTGTAGTCTTATCCACAACCAAATACTCCTTATAAAGTTAGTATAAAATATTTTTGACATTTTCAATTTTTCTATAGCTTCGTTTTTAGGGTAAACTTGTGAAAAATTAATTCCAATGCTTTAAGTTTATATCTCAAATGTAAAATAGCACCAAAGCCATCAATCTACTTGATTCCACTCAATGCTTATCAAATTTGAGTTCATTTTAGCAACTATGTCCAATACAAAGTCTTCTTCATATAGTGCTTTCTTATCTACAGCAAGCTTCACTAAGTACACTCCATTCAAAGCAAATTTGCAATAGGATAGTCACTTCTAGAAATGATCTTAGTATTAATATAAAGGACTCACAAGATGGAAATCAAATTTTCTAACCTTTCCAATTCATAATTAGTTGGGCAACGACTATAAGTTGGCTCTTGAAACTTGAACCTTGAAACAGATTGCAACATTCAACATCTCATCTGTTAAATTTCATCTTTCTTGCAATCAATAATCAACTTTCAATCAAGTAGCTTTAATTGTTTAACAACCTAAGCAATCACCATCATTTCACTACAAGAAAAATAGCCTCTTTGTTATGAATTTTTTTGCTGCACCTAAAATGTCATTTCAAAAAATGTTTTACTGCTACAAAAATAACCCCAAAGCAAAAGAATTACTAAAACTATGTCGTGTAAGCATTTTTAATATACCCATATAGCATAACAGAAAATATTTTTTTGCTACACCCTAAAATTTGAAGTAAAATCCTTTTTTTTAATGTAGCAAAAAGTTTAGCCCCAAAAATTTGGCTCCAAAAGTTGAGCCAAAAATATTTCACTATGCATTTTTTTTGGAAGTTCTAATAAAAATTTTTCTTCTTTATTTCCCATAATTTTTTTCCTCCACTAAATTTTTTTTTTTTACTTTTCTTTCTTCTTCATCTTACTTTTGTTCCTTCTTTTTCACTTTCTTTTCCCTCTCATTATTCCCTCATCTTTTCGCATCTCTCATAGATATTTCTTTCCCTCTCTTCCACCCTGTTTGTAGCTTACACATGTCGCCACCAGCCACTCTCTCACGCTACGTGCCACCATCAATCTTACACTCGAACCCATTAACACCGCTATTTTAGCACACACACCCATCAAGATAAGCAAATCCGTGTATATAGACCAACATAAAAATAGCATTTGATAGATGATAATTTTCTTGTAAATATTTGTTATTTTACCTTAATTTTCTCATCTAAAACTTAGATCTTAAATAATTTTATTTGTTTGGAGGTGATACACAAGTTTTCAGTTTTGAACTTCTTAAATTTGCTACCCTAATCGTCGAACTATTAATTCCTAGTGAGTTTTTTGTCCTCTTATTAGAAATATGAAGTAAGCTCTTCTATATTTCTCTCATGGGAAAATTTTCGTACATGCAAGTGACTCCCTTTAAGCTTATGATATCTATTCATCGATGAAGTAGATGAAATTTGTTCTTGTTTGTGCTATATGTGATGTCCAGGGGTTTGCATTGAGAAGAACATATCCTAAACATTTAGAAATTTAAAAGCACCAGCCTTTAGTAGAAAATAATGATTTGTTGTTTTTGCTACTAAAAGTTATTAAGCATTTTGAAATTAAAAATTTTGGGGAATAGACACTATTAAATATTGATTGATGCTAAAATAATTTGTTTATTACACTACGATCTTTTTTCTTCATCCAAAATAAGAAAAAAAGAAGTATGGCTTATTGCATTATTATGCCTCTTTGAGGGAATGGAGCCTTACAATTTCTTTATTCAAGTTCAAGCAGATTATACCTTTGTCTAATTTCCCTACATCACTTAAACTTGAGTTTTTTTGTAAATTTTTTGATGAATATGCATGTTAGGTATTTGAGAAGGCGGTGCATCATCTTTGGCCTATTGTTTTTTATGTGCAAATTTCTTGTCTGGTCGGTATTTGTAGAATGTAGATTGCTATTATTTGATTTATGCTTTTTGTGAGAAGTGCTAATGTTAGGATGTTGGCTTGTTGTTGTTATTAGAAATAATTGTTATTCTTATGAGGTATCTAGATTTATTAAAATTGCAAGAAAAACACCACACTTGCTAGCAACTTGAGATGAAGAGTTTCTAATAGATGCATCATGAGTCATTACATATTATAAGAATTATTGTAATTATTGTCTTAGGGTTAGTTGCATCTATTCTTTAGGACATTCAAGATCAAAATAGGAACTTGTAATTCTGGGATTTTGTTTGCACATATCTTGCATTTCCTTTTGGTCTTTTTCTAATTAATTATACACTAGATGCATTAAGCCTTGCTTACGAGTATAGCATGTCAGTAGATTGATTAGAAGTGTGGTAAAGGTTAAGGATTGTGATTAAACCAAGGGATTGAATTTGATGTGGTGTAATCTACAGTAACTTTTTATTAAAGTAAATTCTTTTCTAATACAACCTTTTTTCTAAACTTGTGCATGCAAATGTTATTCTTTTGTGTTTAATTTTTGTGAAACTTCTTTTGTATATTACATGAAAAGGAAAAATATCTTAATTACATTTAGTAGTGTAATTAATTAGGCATTGTAATACCGTCAAGATATACATGAAGAAACTATTATCTTTGAGGGTAACCACCAATTTCAACCATCCTTAGTTCTTCACCTTCTACTTACTCTTTTTCTACAAGTCAAGAGATTATTATATTCCGAAATAGTTTTCTTAAGAAAAAGTACATTCTGCATTTGCCTTTTCTTCTCTTTTTTCATGTTCCAAAATAGTAAAACTTAAATGGGGCCTAACCATTCAATTATCCTTAGATTGAGTTATTAAGAACCCAAATAATAGCAAAATAGGATAGATGTATTTTTTCTCAGAGAAGAAAGAATATAGAAGGAAGAAAAAACTTGACATCCATCTTCCTTTATTTGCTCTCCACTCCTTGCCCACTATCTAAACTCTTTATCACATGTGTAAGGTTATATACAAGATAATTTTAGAGCATTAACATATAGTAATAGCTTCCTAGTTGTCATTGACAAAGGCTAGTAATTTTATCAAAGAGATATGTATGAAGTATAGAGATCTCATGCTACTTATTCATATAGGGGAATTGACACTTTTTGGCATTATTTTTGTTTTATATACATTTTTTAATTGAAAAAATATGTGCCTTATAGATTCTCATAGGCTGCCAATGATAGTATAATCTGGCCCTTCATTAATAAAGTATTTTCTAATTAAATTAGTTATTTTAGTCCTTTTTTTCTTAGAAAACAGCTTTAGATACTTGTGAAGTGCTCAAACATTTAATTGGTTGGGATGAATAATCATGTGAAAAATACTTGAGAATTTGAATGTTGTTAGTGGCTTTATTCTTTTATGGCTGTTGTGGGATTGGTTTTTTTATTTCTTTACTTATTCTTATATTTTGACTTTTTGCTTACTTGTATGTATTTATTTGCACTAAATCAAGTCTCGTATCTTATTTTGGTCTAGTTTATAAATTGTCAATTTCTTATATTATAGTTTCATTTTAAATTTTTTTTTGAGAGAATATATGTAATCTCAGTTCTTTTTTCATTTGGAAATCACAAATATTAGATAAGTTTTCAAGTTACTAACTCTCTGTTGCACTTGTCCTTGTTTGACAACATCATTTCTTTTCTTGATTGTATTTTGTCCAATTGGAATATTTATTTTCTTTTATTATCAGTCCAATACAATGACATTCATTTAGGTTGGGACACATGTACATGCATTTTGCCATGAAATACCCAAAAAATTATGGTTCTTGGTATTGTTGTTGATACAATATTTGTTGAAGAAAGAGAAAAACCTACATGTATGAAAAAGCTTTGATGCCCAATGCTAAATTACTTATCCCTCAATGGTTCGAAGACTATTGGAGAAGATGTCCATAAATGCATTGGATGGGCTTCCTTACATTTATGGGAACTTGCTAATGTACATAGGAGACTTTGCCTATCTTTTGTATTCCAATAATTTAATGTAAGTTTAGGAGAAATTATGATTTCATGTATTGACATACTTTATTTGGTTTTGTCGTAGGTCATGGAGATGTAAATAGATGATATGCACATGCATATATGTTGACAAGTAGTTTGGTTAGCTAGTTAGTTTTTTGTCAATGAAAATCTATTTTCTCTAAGCTTTTCGTCAATAATGACGTATAATTCGTATTAGTACTTATCGACTTACTAACTTGCACAATTTAATGCTTTGCTTATGTATTAGGTATTACATTGATGAGACTTGTTATGATGATATACTATTTGTATTCTAATAAAAAATTTATTATAGTAATGATTTTCATATTTTTATTAGGTGATTGTGAATATCGTGGATTTTTGGTACTCTTATTACACATTAATAGATAGTTTTTCTAATCTAGGAATAGAATTAAGAAGATTCTTCAAACGTTTTTACTACATGAAATGAACCCTAGCAAATGTACTTTGAACAATTTTTCATTTATTTGTTATGGGTTTTAGTTGTAACAAAATTATTTTTTGCTACGATCATCTAATTTGTAGCAAAAGAGTAGGTTTTTTAACAATTATTCAATACAAATACTATATTGTAACAAACGCTACAAATATCGTAGTAGAAAAAACATTTGCTATGAGCTATTCCCGTAGCAAAGTGTTAGTTATGGATGTATCCTTTACAACATCACATCCATAGAAAATTCATAATAAAAGGCTTTTTGCTATAGATTTTGGCCTTTAGCTACACAATTTAAGGCGTAATAAAAAGTGTTTTTTATTGTAGTGATTTTGCCATCTATTGGTCTAACAAATTCAACATTATCCAAATGATAGAAATGATTTCATTGATCTTATTAAGACCATCTTGTGCTATGAGATTAAGAATACGAGCAGTATATTGACATGGAATAACTTTTCATTGCAAAGTATGCTTATTTTAACAAAAAACTCTCATAATATCAATTGCTCGATCATTGGCACTAGAAATGTCAATTGACCTTGAGGATATTTAATTTGTTCTCAATTTCCTATTCACTTTGTAACAATAAATTTCTTGTCTATAAAAGTTAAAATTATATGAATAGAAAAATCATGCAAATAAAATTAAAATATATCAACTATGGATTCAATCTCTAATCTAATCATATGATTTTTTCCTTCCAAATATAATCTTGAATTTAATGAGCTTTGCAAAGAATGCCTTGAACACCACGAATTTCATTAAATTTAATTTGAAGAAATAATGTCAATTTGAGGGCTTCACACCATACTCTTGAATCAAATGCTGAGAATAGGAGTTCCACAAAGAATGCTTTAAATGTTGTAAATCTCTTTGAATAAAAATAGTGCCAATTCGAAGGCTTCGCACCTTAATCTCGAGTTCAATGCCAAAATATAATGAGCCCCATGAAAAACATCTTGAATGTCATGGATTTCCTTAAATTTGTTTGAGAGAATTGCTGAACTCCTTCAAAATCTCTCTCACTTGCTGGAATTTGTATTGTGACAAATGAGCCGGGATCATCACTTTATATAGGTAATGATGGGAGACTTCTAGATTGATTCGAACTCCTTGAATAGTTGTCTCTTTGATAAGATTATATCAAATATCAAGAGATAATATTGGATATTTTTAGTTTGATAATTCCAAACAACAAAAAAAAATACCAATATCAAGAGATAATATCAAACACCTTTGATTTGATAATATTAGACATCAAAAGATAATATCAAATATCTTTGATTTGATTGGTCAATAGATATAGACACTCCATCTTTAACACTTGTCAATATTTGATTAGAGTATAAAATAAATATTAAATCATTAATTAAAATTAACTATTTATCTTTTGAAATTAAATTTACTAAATCCCAAAATATAAATCAAAAATTTTAAATTAATAATTAGCATATTATTTTACATGTGACACTTCATAATTGGCTTACAAAATAATTTATCTACAAATGCCCCCACTTCAAGGCTTGGCAAAAGGTGTGTCAACCATTTTGAATGAGTTAAGACTTGAAGTATTTAATTTTACATTTTAAACCCAAAACATTATTAGCATTCTTCCCTTAAAATCAATTAAACTTCACTGTCTAGAGATCAATTAAATTGAGCATCCAACTAACTTTCAGCTTTGTTCCTTTTAACCAGGAAGTTTAGCAATAACAGAAGACCAACTTCCAGTCACAGGCCACCATAAGTAAGAATTCATTTCCTTCCCTTAGCAATGTCTACTCACAATGATTTAAATCCAAATTAAATCATAGTAGTTCATGGCCCAGAAGAAGTTATTGATTAGGTTATTAGAATTATTCAACTTTCAATTTGCAAAAATATTACAATAAACAACTTAGAATTTTTTTCTTCTGCTCAAATTTCTCCTGCAATTTTGTTAGAATAATGCCTTGCTGCCAATTAGATTGGCATGTAAACTATTTCACTTGTGATGCAATCTTGATTGAATGATATTCATTATAAATGGTCGTCTTTGTCTTATGCTTAATATATTGCACTAGCATTTGATTGAAACCCTTAAATCACACAAGAGTATGGGACTTGTCACTCACTAGGTGGTGATCATGAAACAAGTCTTACATGATCATGATCTTAAAATATTCCAAGTCATAGAATCTTATCAGACATGGCATCTAAGATTCGGATAGACTTGCACTAATGATGCATAAATCCAAAGGGTTGGATGTTGCTCCATTTCATGAGCAATTCATGTTAGACATAAGTGCATGTTAGTGGGTGGGTGTTAGAGAACAAGTTCATTGAAAACCCATTCAAAGAATCCACTAGATAGTTGTAGTAGCAAGTCGATAGTGACAAGTTCTCCAATATACGCTAATGCATATAATTAGTCCTTTAATCTGAGGATCCATGGCAACATTGTGTTTAGGTCCTCATGATTTGACTCTTTCTTGACCACTCTGTAGGTCATTCGAGTTGAGTTTGGGTAAGAGCTACTTAGGCATGAAGGTTTATGAGATCTAAGATGGAATCCATCCCCTCGTCGTTGTGAAGAGCGAGTGCATCTTCTATGTATCTATAATTATCAATTCCAAGAAATCCTTATGCAAGGTAGTATGACAATTTGGAAAAGGAGTTTTCCAAATATGAGGTCATAAAGGGGAATCGAACATTAGGAATAGAAACATAGTTATCAGGTTTATTAGAAAGTTAACAAATATCTTACTCTAGGCCTCTTTCGAGAGATAGAAAACGAAAGGACCATATTTGCATGGCTAGCGTTAAGTTGAAATGGTTCCCCTGAGCATATTCATTTCAGCCAATTAGTTAGGCTCCATAAGCTTGAAGTTAGACATCAACCATAGAGATTGGGTACTTTTCAATTAATGGAATTAATTAAATTGAGTTATTAGTTTAAAGGAATTTAAACAATATTCTTAATATAACTAGAGTTGTGAGTTCATGTCCAATGAATGATAGAATCTAATGGGTTACACACAAAAGCCAATAGGAAGTTTTATTTGATGAAAGGAGTTTTCTAAGAGTTAGAAAATTCCACATGACCGAATATATGGAGGAAAAACGATTGGCTAATTTTTGGTCATTTTTGCTTGATTGGTTTAATTGTTAATTTAATCAAACTAATTTAAGGAGTTAAATTAGACTAATTAAATTGAGTTAATTTAATTGATGCCATATGACTGTCAATTGGTCAAGTTAACTTAAAGAGTTAAGTTGACACCTTCTAGCTTAAAGAGTTGAGTCAAGACCAATTAATTAAATTAAGGAGTTAATTTAATTAATGTGAGGAATTAATTTTGGAGACAAATTCAAATGAAGGAGTTCATTTGAAGTACATTTGGAATTAATTTGGATGACATTTCATGAGATAAAATAATGATTCCAAATGAAATTCAAATGCAAGTGAAATTCACATTTTTCATGCAAGTTGCTTGCTCAGGTGGCACCAAGCCTCATGGGAAGTGTGATGCCAACTTGCATCACACCTCCCTCCTCTATAAATAGAGGTGGCCGGCCACATGTCCACAACTCATGCTAGATTCCTATTCTTCCTCCAAATTGTGTGATTCATTCATATGTTGAAGTTTCTTACATTTTCCTCACCCTTCCCTCCTAAAGTTGGCATTCATCATTTCTTCTCTCCTCAGTTTTTCATCTGACTAAGAATTGATTGGGATTTTCCTATGGTGTGTGGATCATCACATTAAAGGCTAGACAATTGTATAGCTTTGCTCTTGGAAGATCCATTGCAAGGTAGAAAATTTGGATTGATTTTTCCAGACCTTACCGAATTAATTTTCTGCTTAAATTTATAATGGAGCTTCCCCAAGGTATTGAGGATATTATGTCCAAATCTCAGCTAGATCGAAGGTGTTTTGGTTAGGCAATAATTTCTGTGTTGCGGCTGTGCTAGAGGAAGATAGAATTGAAGTGTTCAAACCTTTCTTCCACTCTACCTTAGATTTTTGAGCAATCAAGGTATTTATCTTCTTTCAGATACATTTTACAGCATGATTTGATCCTTGGGAGGTCTATAGTCAAGTTTTGATTTAGCTTTACTTGCTTTATTCCACGAAACCTTGTGCTATATTCTTCTTTAAGTGGTATCGGAGCCCATTTCATGCTTTAATTCAGATTTATGATTTGATTGATTCATGTGATGGTTAAATCTTCAAATACTTTATCTAATTTATGAATTAGAGTGTTTGGATGATGTTACTTGTGGTTCCTTTGTTGATGAATTGAAATTATGCTAATGTGTTTTAAGAGTTAATTCATATGTTAATATGTTTTAATTCATGGTTACCAATGTTAAATGTTGATTTGCCATTGGATGATGTTATATGTTGATATAGCATGTTAAATTTGACCTTAAGATGTTTCATTCAGTTTTGGATCCAGCTGGATTGGAGATTAATTGGGGATTTTTGAAGAATGGTGATTCTTACTTGAACTTGATTTTTTAAGCATGTTTGAGCACTTGAATTTCCCTTTTTAAAAAGTGTTCTAGATGTGGAAATTCATTTATATTGTGTGATAGGAAGTGTCCTAAATTTTTTAGTGTACAGAAGTTGCACAAAATAAGGCTTGACTTAGTCCCTAACCCAAAATAGAACAACCTACGCACCCAACTAGGTGCGCCTGCAGCATGGCCATGTGCCAAGGTTAGGGCAACAGTGCCTAATTATGGGTTTGGGTGACTTTGAGCTTGGTTTTTGTGTTTTTTAGTGACCAAATTAATCTAAATCATGCTACATAGATGCACAAGTATTGTGCAAGTTGTCAAAATTATGTTTGACATTTTTGAATATTTTTAAAGTCTTGTTCAAGTTAGTCTTCAATTTGGTGCAAAAATGAGATGCAAATTGTTATGCTTATTTTGGCTAATTAATTAATTGTTTATGAGATAAGCATTTAATTATTAGAATTGAATGTCAATTTTTGATCTATTGTTCATTTAATCGTTGAATGGATGATGAATAAATGGAGATGATCATGAGCTTTTAATTTTGATTTTATTTGTTTTAAGTTGTTGAAAATGGTTGTATTAAATTGGGGTTTGCATGCCTCTTAATTTCTATCTCGTAAATGTTATTGAGAGTAGAATTATTAGGAGTGAGGATTTCTTTCTCATGTAAATATTGTAAGGAGACAAGAAGGCCATTAGAGGCATGAAGATCCATGAATGTATAGGGATGCATTTATGTAATAGCTAAATTTAATTAACCCACTTAAATTCAACTGAGTAGTGCACCTTTAGCTCTAAGTGCACCACTTGGTTAAGCTTTATGGTCATCCCACTCTAGGAGCATGCTAGGCACATTTACTTATTTATGCTTTTCATATCCTATTTATGTATGAGATGTATAGTTAGGATATAGAAAACTTGAATAAGAAGATAAAATTGACGAGATCTTTGCAAGCAAGAAAATCCTCCACTTAGAAGAGTCTAAGTGCTTTGAAAATATTAAGTCAAAATAAATACAAATTGAAAGGAGTTTTAATTAATCCATGCCTTCTAACAATAGTATATGACATGAAAATGCTACTTTCTTTGTGTGATGCACTCATCACGGGGGTTACACTTAGCTAGATAGCTATGATCATATACTTATCATATGATGCACCTTTCATTAATGCTTCCCATGCGTGGCTCACCTCACATGGTATGACATGGAGGTATATTGAATCAAAGTTTTATTGGTAGGTCTGACTTAATACCTAGTAATGTAGAGGTCATTCATCATAGCGATCTAAATGAAAAGTGAGGCAAAATATATCAAGGGTTGCATAAAGATGCAATTAGCAAAAGTTGCTTACCTTTGGACTGTTTGTGGATGCACTCATCACGTTGGTCAACTTACAAGTCTTTAGGTCCTTGATTCTCCTTAGGAAATGAGATTTCTTGAATTCTTCTAGGGGTGAGGAATTTGATAAAATAGTAGGAGAAAAACATACTTGAAAGTTCATAAACATGTTTTCAATATCAAATATTCAATCACATGCTTATACCCTCTTTTTCGCCTTCGTAGATTTTTTAAATCTCAAACAAAATGGCTAAAAATCCACTCAACGTTATTTAGGAAACCAATAAGCTAATTGGGCCATACTTCTGTGATTGGTTAAGAAACCTCAAGATTATTTTAGATTCTGAAAAGAGGACTTATGTGCTTGATCAAAGCTCGCTAGACACCATAGGCGATGATGCCATCGATGAGGACCGTGAATTGTTCACGAAGAGTGTGGATGATGATCTACAAATAAGATGCCTCATAATGGCTTCTATGTTTAATGGGTTTCAAAAGTCTCACATAGGCCTCTCAAGGGATAAAGTGTTGCCCTACTCAAACCCATACCCTAATATATCCAAATAGGTAGACCTTAAATTTACCTCACTGTATTCAACCTATAGACCTAATTAAACCCATGCCCTAAAATACCTAAATAATAGACCCTAAAATAGAAACTATCCCATCAAACCTAAGACCCATTAGGTCTATGGTTGAATCTAGTTTATTAAACCAAAATTTTGGATTGTGTTTTGACCTGACTAATTTTTTCATCTTTTTCAAACTTTCTTGTGGTCAATCAAAATTTTAAAACTACCTAATATTTCAATGCTAAAATAATTTATTAATATTGGCTAATTGTTTTGGCATATTTTAAGAAAATTAACTCAATTATTTTAAATTAAAAAAGAATATACATTTTATTTTAGTCGTTTAATTTAATTTAGTTAATTTATATATTTAATTTTTCATATATTAAACAAATACGAACCACAAGAGTATATATCATTTTTCTCTCTCTTCCCCATATTATGTTTTTTTTCTCTCTATTTTTCCTCTAAGATATTATTTTTTCTTTCTTTAACTTTATTCTTTTCATTTTTTTGAAATATTATTATCTCCTGTAATATATTCAATCAAGCGTATGTAAATAGTAGAAAAAATTTATGCTATTACATTTAGCAAATATTTTTAAATACAAATAAAAAAAGCAAAAGGCAAGGATGTCTTCAAATCATTCTTGAATAAGTTCATATTTTTTTCGAAGAGAACATGTTTAATAAAATATAATTTTAAAAAATATTTTTGAAAAATAAAATTTTTCAAACAATGCAGAATAATTTTTGATATTTTAAAAAATAATTTTTTATTTTCAAAATATAAATAAAATAATGTGGATACACAGATAACAAATACAATTTCAATTTTAATATATGCAGTGCCTTCTCAATCCATAATGCATCAAAATGACTTGCATTAAGCACTACAATACTGCCCTCCCTCTCCCCCATCCCCCACTTCACCTCACCCAACCAAAAAATAAAGAATTTAATAATATTTATACTCTTAAGTTTTTCTAGTGTAATGTAAACATCCTTTAAATATTCTTTCTTTCTCCACCATCCAAATCTACCAAAAATAAATAAATTCAAAATAATTTTAATTTTTTTATTTTATATATTAAAATTTTAAGTATACACTTCGAGTATGCCATGATTATTAGTATAAATTTAATTTTGATATAAGTAATTTGGGTTAACTAGTTAAATTTCATTATTTGAAAAATGAGTAATTTCGAGGTATAGAATATGTGGGTAAGTTTTGTATATAAACATAATTACACTCATTCAATTATTGTTAATATATTTTTGGGTTTAGGTTTGACAAAAATGGTAACTAAATAAAGTTTGATGAGTAAGAAAGATTAAAGTTGGAAAGAAGAGAATTGAAACATGGGTATTTTATGGGTATAGACCCTCTCCTTATCCATTCCATTTTTCTTATTAGGTTTAGGTAGGGTCTGGGTCTCATGTCTATTTATTGGGCATGGGTGTGGGTATTGTACTATTGTCATGAGAATGAGTAGGGTAAAACCTTACCCATTGACAGGCCTAGTCTCATGAACATATGAAATATGCTCACGAGATTTATTTACACCTACAAGAGCTGTATAGTGTTCAAACTAGACATGAAAAGTTCTCATTGTCTAAAGAGCTCTTTAGGACAAGAATGAATGAGGGCTTAAGTGTCCATGACCACAGTCTAAAAATGATCGATCTCATTGAGAAACTTGGTTAATTAGATGTTATCATGGATAATGAGCTCTATGTGGACTTGATCATTCAATCATTGCCTAGCTCATTTGATCAATTCATTATGAACTTCAACATGTCGAAGTAAGAAATAACTATTAATGAATTGGTCAACATGTTGGTAACCACTGAAGCGACTATGAAGAAAGATAAGTTTCTTATGCTTGTTTCCTTCTCCAGGTTTAAGGGCCCTAGAGGTTCTAGAAAGAGAGGTAAAAGAAAGAAGAATTCTTTCTCTAAAGGAAAGCAACCTTTGAAGGGTTCGGAAGGAATCAAGAAGAAGAAAGAGGTTAAAACTAATGCTACTTGTTCCTATTGTGGTGAAAAAGGACATTAGAAAAGGAATTGCAAGAAATATCTTCGCACCCTTGAAAAGGGTATGTACTTTTTTGAAATGCACTAAACAACAAATTCTTCATCATGGGTATTTGATACCACATGTGATTCTCAAATTTGTAATACATTACAAGAGATGAAAAGAAGAAGAAGTCTCAATGAAGGGGATATGATCCTCCACCTTGAACATGGAGCAAAAGTTGTAGCCATTGTTGAAAACGTAATCAAATTGGACTTGGAGAATTCCTACATTGTTCTTGATCCTTATTCTTATGTACACCATCTTATTAAGAACATTATTTCTATTCCTGCATTAGATAATGAAGGATATGATTTTTCTATATCTAATAGGAAGTTGAAAGTATTAAAGAATGGTTCTTTAATTGCACAAGGTACATTAACAATGGATTGTGCTTTTTGGATTCTCAAATTTTATTGATGCATATTCTATCAAGTAAAAGTAAATTATATATCTAAGAAGATGCCATATTGTGGCATGCAAGACTTGGACATATTTTCAAAAATAGAATGAGCAAGTTAGAAGCTCTCAAAGTACTAAATGTTAGTAGCATTGAGGACCTTCCTACTTGTGAGTTTTATTTAAAGGAAAAAATAACCAAGGCTCTTTTTGTGGGATAATCGAAGTGAACCACAAGTCCTTTGGATTTGATCCATATAAATATTTGTGGCCCATTAAGATTTAGTGCGAAAGAAGGCTATTCTTACTTTATCACCTTCACCAATGATCATACTCATTTTGGACATGTGTATCTTATGAAATACAAGTCTGGAGCTTTTGAAAAGTTCAAAAAGTATATGAATAAAGTAGAAAAGAAAAAAGGACTAAGTATTAAAACTCTTCAATTGGATTCAAGGGAAAAATAATTAAATATCAAAATTTTGGATTATCTAAAGAAAAATGAAATTATCTCTTAATAGACTCTACTTGGCACATCCCAACACAATAGAGTAGCCAAAAGGAGAAATTATGCCTTGTTGGACATAATACATTCCATGATGAGCTTTTTTGATGTGCCTATATATTTTTAGGGATATGCCCTAGATATGATAGTGAGGCTAATTAACATGATACCCTCAAAGTCAGTACCAAAAACATCAAATAAGTTGTGGTATAACAAAGCACCCTATTACTCTTTCCTAAGAGTTTGGGGTTCTCCCGCTTATATCAAACAACTAGTGGGAGATAAGTTGAATAGTAGATCCACCTGATGCAAGTTTGTGGGATATCTAAGAGAGTCTTTAGGTTATTACTTTTATGATCCCTCAAAATAAAAGGTGTTTGTTTCAAGGAACACTTACTTTTTGGAAAAGAAATTTCTATTAGATAGAAATGGCATTATTGTTGGACTTGATGAAATTTAAGATGATTATCAAATTCCACAAGTGGTGGAAACAAGTGAACATCAAAAGCCTTGCACACAATCTTTAAAAAGGTCAGACTGAATCAAAAAGCAACCTTAAAGGTTCGGATTCCTTGATAAGATGGGCTAATCAGATAGTGATCCGAAGACCTATGAAGACACTATGCTAGACATAGATTCAAAATATTGGCTTGACATCATGAAATTTAAAATTGACTCCATGCACTCCAAAAAAATATAGACTTTGGTAGATCTACCAAAAGGTATAGTACTCATTCATTACAAGTAGATCTATAAGCGAAAACTAAGAGTTGATGGAAAGGTTATGACTTTTAAGGTAAGACTAATGGTAAAGGGTTACACTCAAAGACCTAATATTGATTTTGAGAAAACCTTTTCACCGATCACAATGCCTAAGTTCATTAGAATTTTAATTGCCATAGTAGTATATTATGACTATGAGATTTGGCAAATGGATATGAAAACCACTTTCCTCAATGGAAATATTGAAGAAGAAATCTATATAGAGCAACCATAAGATTTTATATCCAAAGGGAGTGGGTAAAAGGTTTGCAAACTCAAGAGGTCCATTTATGGACTCAAACAGGTGTCTCAAAGTTGGAACTTATGTTTTGATAAAATTGTCAAATCATTTGGCTTTGTCAAAAATGTTTATGAACCTTATATGCACAAAAAGGTTAGTGGGAATAGTGTCCAGTTTATCGTGCTTTATGTCGATAACATTCTTCTCATTAGGAATAAGAGAGAAATGTTAGAGTAACCTAAAACATAATTATCTACTCCATTCTCCATGAAGGATTTGGGGTAAGCATCATACGTATTAGGAATATGTATCTATGGAGATAGATCAAAGAGGTTGCTAGGGCTTTTCTAAACACCGTATATTGACAAAATACTAAAAACGATTTGGTACAAAAGAATTCAAGATAGGAATCATCCCAATGGGACACAATTTACATCTCTCCAAGTCTATGGCCCCTAAGACTAATGATGAGAGACATAAAATGTCCCACATACCTTATGCATTTACCACATGAAGTGTAATATATGTTGTTCAATATACAATGCCGGATGTGGCACATACTCTCAGTGTTACGAGCTGCTTTCAATATGACCACAGTTAACATCACTGGATGTCCTTTAAAGTAATCCTTAAATACTTAAGAAGGACTAAGGATTTGTTTTAGGTATACGGCAATGGAAAAATGAAACTTAAGGGGTTTTTGGATTCTAGTTTCCAATCCGATGTGGATAACCTAAAATTCGCTTCTAGATTTATATTTTACCTTAATGGTGACACGATGAGTTAAAAGAGCTCCCACAACACACCACAGTTGATTCAACCACAGAGGTAGAATATATTATAGCAAAGGAAGCTACAAATAAAGCTATTTGGATAAAAAAAAACATTAGCCAAGAGTTGGATATAGTGCCTAACATTGCTGAGCTTTTAGTTGTCCTCTGTGACGACAATGGAGCGGTAGCATAAGCTAAAGAGCCAAGATCTCATCAGTAATTCAAGCACATTTTGAGGTGATATCATTTAATTTGTGAGATCATTAATAGAAGTGGCATCCGAGTGGAAAGGGTAGCCTTAGAAGAGAATATAGCAAATCCACTAACAAAACCCCTAATGCAAAAGGTCTTTGAAGAACATCTTGAGAAGATGAGCCTTAAGACTATAGGGAATTGACTGTAGGGTAAGTGTGAGATTCTTGGAATAATGCCCCACAGCCAATTATATTGGCATGTAAACTATTTCACTTGTGATACAATCTTAATTAAATGATACTCATTATAAATGTCCATCTTCGTCTTATGCTTAATTTACTTTTCTAGCATTTGGTTGAAGCCCTTAGATCACATGAGACAATAGGACTTGATCATGAACTGGGTGGTGATCATGAAATAAGTCTTACACAATCGTGATCTTAAAATATTTCAAGTCATAAAATCTTATCAGACATGGCATTTAAGATTCGAATAGACTTGCACTAACGATGCATAAATCCAAAAGGTTTGATATTGCTTTATTTCATTGGCAATTTATGTTAGACATAGATGCATGTTAATAGGTGTATGTTAAAAAACAAGTTCATTGAAAGCCCATTTAGAGAATCCACCAGCTAGTTATGGTGGCAAGTCGATAGTGACAAGCTCTCCAACTTATACTAGTGCATATAATTAGTCCTTTAACCTAAGGATCCATGATAACTTTGTGTTTAGGTCCTCATGTTTTGAATCTTCCTTGACCACTTTGTAGGTCATTTGGGTTGAGCTTGGAGATGAGCTGCTTGAGCATAGAGATTTATGAGATCTAAGATGGGATCCATCTCCTCATTATCATGAAAAGCGTGCATCTCTTATATATTCTATAATGATCGATTCCATGAAATCCTTGTACAAGGTAGTATGACAATTTGGAATAGGAGTTTTCCAAAAATGAGGTCATAAAGGGGAATCTAACATTGGGAATAGAAAAATAGTTATCGAATCTATTAGAGAGTTGTCAAATATCTTACTCTAGGCCTCTTTTGGGAGATAAAAGATGGAAGGACTGTATTTGCATGGTAAGTGTAAAGCTAGAATAGTTCTTCAAGACTATATTCATTTCAGCCAATTAGTTGGGCTCCATGGGCTTGAGGTTGGACATCGACCATGGAGATTGGGTATTCTTTAGTTAATGGAGATTAATTAAATTGAGTCATAAGTTTAAAAGAATTTAAACTAATATGAATATTTTGATATTTTTAATATCACGAGTTGTGAACCCATGTTTAATAAATGGTAAAACCTAATGGGTCACATACAAAAGCCAATAGAAAGTCTTATTTGATGAAGAGAATTTTCTAAGAGTTAGAAAATTCCACATGACCGATTATATAGAGGAAAAAAGGTTGGCTAATTTTCGGTCATTTTGGCTTGATTGATTTAATTGTCAAATTAATCAAAATAATTTAAGAAATTAAATTAGATCAATTAAATTAAATAGTTAATTTAATTGATGCAATATGACTATCAATTGGCCAAATTAACTTAAAGAGTTAAGTTGATGCCTTCTAGCTTAAAGAATTAAGCTAATTAACTTAAAGAAAGAGTTAAGTCAAGACCAATTAATTAAATTAATGGGTTAATTTAATTAATGTGATGAACTAATTTTGGAGAAAAATTCAAATGAAGTAATTCATTTGAGATGCATTTGGAATTAATTTGGATTACATTTTATGAGATGAAATGAAGATTCCAAATGAAATTCAATGCAAGTGAAATTCACATTTCACATGCAAGTTGCTTGCTTAGGTGGCACCAAGCCTCATGGGAAGTGTGATGCCAACTTGCATCACACCCTCCCTCCTCTATAAATAGAGGTGGCTGGCTACATAAACACAACTAAAGCTAGATTCCCATTTTCTCTCCAAATTGTATGATTCACTCATGTGTTGAAATTTCACACATTTTCCTTACCCTCCCCTCCTAAATTCGGCCTTCATCATTTCTTCTCTCCTTGGTTTTCCAAATGACTAAAGATTGATTGGGATTTTCCCATGGTGTGTGGATCATCATATTAGAGGCTAAACAATTGGATAGCTTTGCTCTTGGAAGATCCATTGTAGGGCAGAAAGTCTGCAATGATTTTTCCAGACCTTGTCGGATTCATATTTATCTTAAATTTTTACTGGAGCTTTCCCTAAGGTATTGAGGAGGTTGAGTTCAAATTTCATCCAGATCGGAGGTATTTTGGTTAGGCAATTATTGTTGTGTTGCCACTGTGCCAAAAAAAGACAGATTTGAAGTGTCTAAGCCTTTCTTCCACTCTACCTTGGATTTTTTAGCAATCAAGATGTTTATCTTCCTCCAAATCCATTTTACAACATGATTTGATCCTTGAGAGGTGTGTAGTCAAGTTTTGATTTAACTTTACTTGCTTTATTTTATTGATCCTTGTGCTATACACTCTTTCAATTTTTGATTTCTTTCTTTTCTTTTCTTTCAATTGAGTGTGGCCCCTACAACAACATATGTTTTTGTCTTTCAATTGAATGCCAAGAACAAGTCCAACATGACCCAAATTTCTTTTCAGTTCATTGAATAACCCACAAAAAAAATTTTGATGATTGAAAAAATCAAACCCACCAATTTCAATTCTATGTTAAAGTTTCAAAGTTTCAAACTTCAAAAAGTGAACTTCCCACAGTAAACATATTTGGTAGTATGCAATTTCTTCATCAAGCAATTTTGACAGAACTCATGTTCCTTCTGGACTTCTTTCCATTAACTTCTTCCTTTATTTTCTTTCTTTTATTACAATAAATAATTGGAGTAAGAATCTAATTCCTGGTAGGATTTGAGTTCTACTCAAATACTTTATATGCAACAAGTGCCTATAAATTGGCTCAATCGTGAGCTCACAAGCACACAACAAACACATCAAGAATTTGCTTTGCTAATTGCTGAGAATTTGTTATTGATTGTTGGGTATTTGCTCTATTAAATTGATGGGTATATATTTACCTCTTCTCAATACATTGTGGACATCAACATTGTGTTTGACAAAATGCCTCTATGAACATACACCATTATTTTAGCATTGTTATGAGTTCTCCATCAACTCACATGAGCATTAAACATGACCACAATTATTTAGCTTTCTTTTTTTCTTCACCATGAATGCTAATGTTCTTAAGATGTCACTTTTTCATCTTCTTTTCCTTCTCATCAACTTGATTAACTTTTTCTCATACTTTGGTAGGTTGCACTGTGGTTTAATTTAAAGTTATTTCATCCATCACTGGAGTGCAACACTTGATTATCCTTGATAAAGAGAATCAGCCTATGGAGAAAAGCACATTTTTGACTACTTATAATCCACTTATTGGTAGATACACAACAAAGTGGCCA
>JACGDI010003368.1:640662-672194 GCA_014898725.1 Jacaranda copaia | reverse complement strand
AGAGACATATTTGGCGACATTTTGGCTTGTTGGCTTTGCTCATTCGTTCTTCCTACCAGTGATATTAATTCAATATGTCCTAATACCTTCAAGATAGCATGCATCATAGCTACTGGTAGGAAGGTAAGTCTTGATATTCCAATTTTAGCTATCATTCACAATGGTATAAATAAAATTTCAGTTTCCCTAAGGCCAAGTCGTGTCCATTCTCCTTTCCCTATCCATTTTTTCTATGCTTGGTTTAACGTACTACTTCAAAACATAATATCAAGTTTGGCAAAGAGTGCATGGCCTAAATGGCTATCTACTCTAATGAAGAAGATACAAAATATTATGATCCAAAGAAAGCACGCAAGAGAATTCACAACTGTGATTTTGTTACTTGGACGTGTGCCATATTACTAAAGATAAGAGACTTCCATATATTAACAATGATAAGGCTAGGGAATTAGAGCAAAATTACTCCATTACTATTCGCTCGAATTATCTTCCTTTGTGCCAAGGTGACTACTTTATTATTAAGCCTTATAGTTTTTATCGTTGTAGCCGTCAATTTTGATATTATCAAGCAGTTCCTAAGATTCTTGCTCATGATATCTGCACAGCCCATTTGGATGAAGAACTTTGCTATGCGCCTACACACTTTGCACAAGTCTATGTCTAAAGTATAGTTTCCTTGTGTGCCCTCAAATGCAAAAAAACATTCTTTAGATGACTACAAGAAGTGGTGGATTAAATTTCATGGAGATTACTTTGAGAAAAATATTGCAAAATTGATCAACTTGAAGCCAATTAAAATTTCCCTTAAAGATGAGAATAATGATAAGGGGCACAATTCACTTGCCAAAGATATTCAAAACCTTCTCAACTTAGAAGACATCGAGCTTCCAATAGAAAAAAGAATGAGTCCTCATTTGTTAAAATGGTGCAGCAATAGTAATGTAGATTGCCACTAGAAAAGGCTTAAAAGGGCTTACAAATCTCCACAACCAAGTGATCTTTCACCAATAGAGAACTTTACCAAAGAGGTTATCGTCTTTTCTTCCTCTTTTTCTTCTTCTTCTTCTTTAAACAAGCCCCTTTTTTGTTATTTGATAACTTTAAATATGTAACACTTTAATTAGAAAATGAAATTATTAATGTTGATAAAGGTGAGGCATCCCAAGTTAGCCAAGGATCAATTGTAGGACCTAACTTGTTGGCCATAGGTGCTCTAATTGATGCAACAATGCAAAATAAGGTAATCAATAGTATGAAAGCTAAATAACAATCTCCTTGTGCTCCAATTTCAATATTTGAGGGTGAAAATTTTGTACTTAAATTAAAAAGAATATCTTCAAATGTTGTGGGATATCTTTCACAGGAGAATAATAAATACTCCACTTAATTCCATCTCACCAATCAAAGATAGTATTCAATTTGTGCTTGAATCAATGAGAGGGGCTTAAAAAAATTTGATATCTCTAATGTGGAAGATTTATTGTAAGTATTTTTGATAAGGCTACCGCCTATAATGAGGTAAAGCCAGCATCTTTTGAGGAAGCTCCAATGAATTTGTTGCACAACAACTAGATGAGGCCAAGAGTTGTCTCCATGATACCCAAACTAAAGAAAATAAAGAAGCAAACCAAATGCAATCCACTCAAGAAGAGTTGGAATGTGTAGGGAAGGAGCTTGAACATTTGAAGGAATGCAAGAAAAACTTGACTTCATCATTGAAATGCCAACAACAACTTTTTCAAAGTGCCCAAACTAAAGTTCATGAGCTTCAAGAGGAAATTGTTGCTTTCAAGACTACTCCCCCATTGTACTCCTCCATTGAGTGATAAAATGGTTGAGAATTTAAAAACTTCATTGGAACACTTGGAGGCTGTCAAGGAAGAATAGAAAAACTTGAGTTCTTTTACTTAAAAATTATTTAGAATTTTTATTTTTTTGGCACTTTCTTATTTTTTATTTCTATTTTTTTTATAAACTATGCTGCATTTATTTAATTTTTTTGTTTTTTTGAGATTACATAATAGAAAATTTCTTTCTTTTTCATCTTGCAATCTTTTGAATTTTTTTTAAAGAAAAAGACACAACGTAACTCAAAACAAACTAGTAAAAATATATATATTTAATCTACCCTTTTTTCAACTCAACATAACTTAAAACAAACTAACTAAACTATTTCGTTTTTTTCAAAAAAAAAAAACTTAATATAACAAACTAATAAATAAATTCAAAGAAACTCAAACTCAAAATAAACTAACAAAAACAACTAAACTACTTTTTCTTTCTTTCTTTTCTTTTATTTTTTTTATACTCAACAAACTAATTAAAAAATTCAAAAAATGAAATTCAAAACAAATTAATAAAAAAAAACTAAACAATTTTTTTTATTCAACAAACTAAAAAAACTCAAACTCGAAATAAATTAATAAAAACAACTAAACTATTTTTTGTCTTTTTTAATTCAACTGACAAACTAATGAATAAATAAAACAACAGCTAAAACTATTTTTTTTTTTTTGTTAATTCAACAAACTAAAAGAAAATGTTCAAACAAATAAAAAAAATAATTAAACTACTACTTTTTTTTCTTTTTTGACTCAACAAACTAATAAATAAATTCAAAAACCCAAAACAAGCTATTTTTATATATTTTTTAATGAAACAAAGGAAAGATATAATTTAAAATAAATTCATGAATAAACTTAGAGAGTATCTAAGTTGCCTACATACCCAATAAAGTGATTAAGTCCTAACATAGTTTAAAAAAAGCATCATTTTAAGGGGGTTTGGGGGGGAGGTTGTGCCATTTACAGTTTATACTCATGCAGGTTAGGAGTATACATTGCTCAGCCACCTTGGACCAAGTGGGACATTTAATAGTTTAACCACATAATATTTTAACCACATAAGATGCCTTTAATGGGGTAAATTAGCAGTTTAACCACGTGCACTACCTTTGTTAGGGTAAGTTAGTAGTTTAACCAAATGCACTACCTTTGGAAGGTACCATACACAATTTATACTCTTGTGGGTTCGGAGCAACATGCAGTTTAGGCTCGTGTGTCAAGGAGCAATATATAGTTTAAGCTCATGTATCCTGGAGCAATCTCCCAACTTTATGCATAGCAGTACTTCAAGAACTTCTCATTTATAGGGCCAACTCTTAATCTATCTTCAGCAATCAACTTATATGCTCCATTTGTATAGATTTCTTTGACAACATAAGGACCATCCAATTTTGATGTGAACTTATTTCCAATCCAATAAGTTGTGATGATGGGCCTTCTCACAGCAAGCACCAAATCCCTAACTTGAAAAGATCATTCGAACCTTATTGTTAAATACCCTAGAAATCTGAGCTTGATAACACTCAAGTCTTTGTTGTGTTTCTAACCTTTTTTTCATTAAAAGCCTCTAACTCTTCAAGATGCAAGTGTGCATTGCCTTCTTCAGTTAATCCTTCTTGCATGACTATCCTTAATGATAGAATTTGTTGCTCAAGAGACAAGATGACTTCAACACCATAAACCAATGAATATAAAGTTGTTTGTGTAGGTGTTCTATGAGTAGTTTGATATGCCTGTAAAGCTTCTCCAATCCTTTGTTGCCAATATCTCTTTTAACTTTGAGACTACTTTCTTTAGCAAATTACACAGAGTTTTATTAAATGCTTCAGCAAGACCATTAATAGGGATATAATACATAGAAAAGTTTTTTTGGTTAAAATTGAAGTTTTGATAAAGTTTGTCTATCAGACTATTGTAAAAGGGCTTTCCATTATCAGTGATTATGTATCAAGGGACCCCATAGTAATAGATAATGCTGATGTGAATAAAGTCAGCAATATTTTCCTTCTTCGCTTCTTTGAAGAGTATTGCTTCAGCCCACTTATAGAAATAATTTGTTGCAACCAAAATATATGAGTGTCTAGCAAAAGACTTTGTCATGAGTCCAACCACATCTAATCCCCAAGCATCAAATGGCCATGAAGTAAGAGTCGGATGTAATGGTTTAGACAGTTGATAAATTAGTTGTACAAAATTGGCAAAGTTGACATCTTTGTGCATGATCCATTCAATCTTTCACCATTGTTAGCCAATAGTAGCCCATTCTTTTTATTCAAAAATATAATTTTGGACTTCATTGGTGAGCATCACAAACTCCAAAATGAACTTCTTCTAAAACTTAGATGGCTTCATCATCACCTAAACATCATAAGAAAACTCCATCAAATGATCGCCTATAAAGTACACTTTTGTAATATATGAAGTGAGCCAAACAAAGTCAGATATCGAATTTTTAGCATGGATCATCAGGTAATTTCTCATAATTTCGATAATCCACAATTAGCTAACGTCAATCTTTTTTCTCTATCTTAAATACTTGAATAACATGGCTTTCATATTCTTCATAATCATCATACTCAAAAATTAGTAGTACAACCCAAGTCTTACATATTAGAATACACACTTTATTTTTAGGCATGGCAAGTGTAAAGGCTAATTTAGCTAACACAGTAGCTTGTTTGTTCTTCTTTCTTAGCACATGTTCAATTTCTACATCCCAAAGCCATCCAATGAGTCTTTTGGTGTAATTAAAATATGTGAATAATTCGGGTTTCTTTACTTCATTTGATCCAAGCAACTATTTGACCACCAACTTAGAATCTCCATAGACTTTAAGGCACAGCTATTTTTTGTCATCTGCCACTCCCACCCAAGAATAAGAGCCTGATATTTAGCAACATTGTTAGAACAATTTTCAATTAAAGTGAAGGAATATGGTAATACTTCATCATCAGATGTGATGAATACAACTCTAGTACCAATTTCTTTTGTGTGGGATGCTCTATCAAAGTACATTTTTCAAGGAGGTGTAATTTCAATTATTAAGACATCATCATCAGGTAGATCATCAAATAATTCTCACTTAGTAGAGATAGGGTGATCAGCTTAGAAGTCAACCAAAACTTGTCCTTTGACTGCCTTCTGCAAAATATAGACAATCTCAAATTATTGCAACTAAAGGTACCATCTTGCGAGCCTATCAGAGAGAACGAGCTTTGACATGACATATTTTAATGGATTTGTTTTTGAAACAAGACAAACAACATAAACCTAAAAGTAATTCTTCAGCTTTTAGATTGCAAAAATTAGAGCCAAACATATTTTTTCTATCAACCAATACTTTCAACTTATTCAGCGTCATCATTCTGCTCAAGTAGTACAAGGAATTTTCTTTTCCACCATCATTTTCCTTTGCCAATAAAGCTCCAACAGAACATTCTTGGGTGGCGATATAAAGGATCAGTGGACATCTATATACTGGTGCAACCAACATAAGAGGCCTCATCAAATAAGCTTTGATGCTCTTAAAAAAATTGCTACAAGATTTATCCCACTCAAATAGAGCACCTTTCTTCATTAATTAGCTGAATGGTTGGCATCTACCTGATAAGTTTGATATGAATCTCCAAAGATAAGCTAACTTTCCTTGCAAACTTTTGAGTTCATGGATGTTTTGAGGTTTAAATATTTTTAGAATTGTATCAATATTTACTTACTGACTTCTATGCCTCAATGACAAAATATAAATCCCAAAAACTTCCCAAATATGACACCAAATGCACACTTAATGGATTCATTTTGAGTTGATATTTTCTTAGGCACTCAAAAACTTGTCTCAAATCTAAGAGGTGATCTTATCGCCTTTTAGACTTGACGACCATATCATCAACATAACATTCAATATTCTTATGAAGCATATCATCAAATATCCTCTACATGGATTTTTTATATGTGGCACCAGTATTTTTCAATCCAAACGGCATCACTTTATAGCAATATATGCCCTTAGGTGTATGAAATACCATCAATTCCTCATATTTTCATAACATGTGTATTTGATTATACCGAGATGATCTATCCATAAATGATAGTGCTTCATGCCCTATGATAGCATCAATAAAGAATTCTGCAATATGTAGTGGAAAATTATCCTTAGGACATACACCATTCAAGTCCCTAAATTCAACACAAACTCAAATTTGGACATTTTTGTTTCTTATTGGGACAATGTTGGAGATTCATGTTAGATACTTAACTTCGCAAGTAAACCCAACCTCAATGAGCTTATTCACTTTAGCTTCAATTAAAGGAACTAATTTAGGGCGAAATTGACGTTGAACTTGTTTGACTAGCTGAGTTTCTTTCTTTACTGATAAATGATAGACCGCCACCTTTAAATCTAACCTAATCATCTCTTTGTATGACTATACAAATACATCTTTAACTTTATGTAATAACTTAATATATATTTCTTCTTCCTCAATAGTTAACAAAGCAGAAATGTAAATAGGCCAAGGGCCATTGGCATCCCCCAAATTAATCTCTTTCAATTCATTGATAGTAACCTTAGCACTTTCTTCAAACTAAATAGAAGTAGTTTCAGCATCTTCTTCTTCCATAAAATTTTTTCTCTCAAAGTAATATGATGTGCTAGCACAATATCTTTTTTTGTGGACTTAGACTTCTTAAATTCCACACATGCCCTCATTTGTCGATCTCTTCTTCTTATATGTACTATCATATGATGCCATCTTTCTCACTTATAAAACCACTATTGATAAGTTTGAAATTTGCTTGAATAGATGATTTGTAGCATTTTGACGAGTTGACCAACTATTACTAGCAACAATATGATGTGAAAAATCCATATTTTCTCTATCATCTTGTTCATCTATTTGAGTTCGTGTGAAGATAATGGTTTGTAGTTTAATCTTCAAGGTTCTACCACATGATATATTTAAAATAATGTACTGCTTCATGTGTGAAAGAATTGAACTCCTAAGCATTTTTGGCTCACTAACCTATTTCAAATACTTTGGCATTTTAGATAAATTCAATCTCTAATTATAGGTTTTTTTATGCAGCTACTATCCATGTCTATCGAACTATTTTCATCAAAAATATCATTTATTGAGAAAAATTCCTCTCCAACTATATGATTACTGAAGGTTCTTCTAATCACAATACGAACAGGATTCTAAGGAAAAAATCCAAGTCCCATTCTAGAGCTTTAAATGCCATGACCTTTTTCCTTTAACATCTTTTAGCTAGTGTTGAGTCCATACATTTGCTTGCCAATAGCCTTGAATGGAGTTTTCCCAAAGTGTGACATTCATGTAGATTATATCCGACTTTGATAAGAAGTTTATAGGCTTTTGGAACAAAGCAATTCTTATGTCGTAGAGATTCTCCATGTTCTTTCTTGGCTCCTTAGTTGGGCAAACTAACCCTTTCAACAGCTAAAGCGATGGGTTCTTCACATTGAACTTGGTTAAAGGAAATGTTAGTTCTTTCAATAATTTAGATCCTACCAGATATGATTCACTCTTTATGTGATCTTCATTACTACATGTTGGAGCCAAGTCTTTAACCTTATTTCCTCCATCAAAAGCATCTTGCCGCTTACATTAATCTTGTTCTTTGGCCTTGATAGTTTTCATAATTTTGATGTAGTATTTGGCATTGGCTAAGTGAGACTCAACTTCAGTGAAAGGTTTGCTATCTTCAAACACTTTCTTTACCACACCTTCTTGACAATACTAGAAATACTAGGGCCAAGTAGAGGGAACTACACTATTTTCATGAAACCAAGTTCGACCTAAAAGTATATTATATGATGTCTTGGCATCTATGACATGAAATAATGCCGTTGACAACATATCATCCATCAACATCTTTATCTTTATTATTACAAAAGCTTTTTGCTTCCTTAATTAATTCCTTAGATCATCAGGCGACTATTTGTCAATTTATCTATGGAGATTCCTAAATCCTTCATTACACGCAATGGCAAAATATTAACTATAAAGTCTCTATCAATCAAAATTCTATTTATCTTCTGCTCATAAGTATAGCCAATTACAAACAGTGGCCTATTGTGGGGATTGGAACCAAGCAATAACTCTTCATTGATAAAATTTATTGCCAACATACACTCTTCAGTTGCATCATGGTTCTCTACATCAAATAGACATGTTTCGCCAAAGGGAATCTTTTCTTCACTTATCATATTGCATGCAATGTTATTGTCGAATTGTTGTGATCACCAAGCATATCCTTTTCAATCTTGATGGTAGCATGATTTAAGGCCACATTATCCTTCTCAAGTGAGATTTTTCCTTTTCAAGCTAATTTCATTACTTTATCTTTGAATACAAAGAAATACTTGTAATATTTAGGGTCATCAATTTTCCTAACTTCTTTAGGTTGCTTTATTTCAGGTAACTCAATTAGATTTGCATTTAGTAAATTATCAAATATTCCAAAGACATCATAATTGAGAAATGTGTATGTTTTAGCCTGCATCTCATTTAAAGTTAATTTTCTTTGTCCTTTTTCTTGGGAGACATCTTTCTTTTTATCATTTGTGCTTTCTACTTTCATATGACACTTCATGGGTGTTGCATTCACTGCCATAGCTTCTTTACTTTAGGCCTTAGCAAGAGGTATGCCCCTCTTCTTGAATTCTTGCTTTTTCTTAAACTTGTAAGGCTTTTAGACTGGTGGCCCATCTATTCTTCTAGCAAGCATGCTTAACTCTATATCATGAGCTCGAGTAGCTAACTCTTCAAATGTTTTGGGCTGAATTCCTTGCAGAATATATGGAAGCCCTCAATGTGTCCCTTGAATATACATCTCGATAGCTAAAGCTTCAAATAATCTATCCTTACAATTAAAGCTTAAGTATCTCCAGTAATTGATGTAATCAATGATTGATTCTTCATTCTATTGGTGAGAGTTAGTGAGTTCGATCATACTAACTATTCTTCAAGTACTATAAAAGTGATTGAGAAATTCTTGCTCCAATTGCCCTCAGCTATCAATTGAGTCCGCTTCCAGGTCAGCATACCAATCAAAAGCATTGCCTTCAAAGACCAAACAAAGTACTTAAATAAGTGATCCCCATATATCTCAATATTATTACAAGTTTTGATGAAATAAACCACATGCTATTTTGGATTGCCCTTGCAATCAAATTGTTGAAACTTCAATGGTTCGTAACTAGTTGGTATCTTTAAGTTATCACTCCCTTAAGTATGTGGCTTGGAAAAAGTCATGAATAAGCTAAATCTTGCTTCAAACTTGTCTTTGATAGTTCCAATGATAAACTCCCTTAGCTGGTCAACAAGAATTAGTCCATTAGTGAAAACTTGCAGTTCCTTAATTATAGGCTTCTCATTTTCAACTAGTTGTCTTATTGTGGATGTTTCACCTTTATCTTGAGCTTCTATTTGTTTCTCCATCACGCGATTAGTCTCAACATTATCCACCTTGTTCATATACTTGGAGATCTAAGAGTTTTACTCTTGGACTTGCTTTGCTAGTACTTTAATAATCTTTGTCAAATCAACAATTTGTTGTTCCCAAGTTGCAGCACTTGTCACCATCTCCAGTGTTATGCTTGAGGAATTTGAGGTTGAGCAAAGAATGGATGCCGCTAAATTTTTCTTCAAGTCTCCATCACTTTCATTAATATCAATAGCATAGGCAATGCCTTTTCCACAACTTCAAGTGAAGAAGCCACCTCTAAAGATGATTGCAACTTTTTCAACATACTTCTTGTGGTGACACCAAGACTTGTTGCTCCAACATTTGAGGATTTTGAGGTACTAATTTTCAATACAGCAGTCTTGTTGGCAACTGTGTTACTTCAATCTTGATGAAGGAATGAGATAAGAGATAGAGATTGTCCCACAAAGCGTGCCAAAAATTTGTAACAAAAAATTTCTTGTTGGCAAAAATTAAAATTACATGATAAAATAATCATACAAATAAAATTAAAATCTATCAACTACAGATTCAATCTCTAATCCAATCCTCTGATTCTTTCTTTCCAAATATAATCTTGAATTTACTAAGCTCCACAAAGAACGCCTTGAACGCTATGGGTTTCCTTGAATTTGATTTGAAGAAATAATGCCAATTCGAGGACTTCGCACCTTAATCTCGAATCAAATACCAAAAATATATGAGTTTCGTAAAGAACGCTTTGAACGTAATGAATTTTCTTAAATAAAAATACTGCTAATTTGAGGGATTCACATTTAATCTCAAATCAAATGCCAAAATATAATGAGCTCCATGAAGAATGTCTTAAGTGTCATAGATCTCCTTGAATTTGCTTGAGAGAATTGTTGGACTCTTTCAAATTCTCTCACTTGATGGAATTTGTTTTATGTCAAATGAGCTAGGATCACCTCTTTATTATATAGATACTTGATGGGAGACTTCTAAATTAACTTGAACTTCTTTAATGGTTATCTCTTTGGTAAGATAATATCAAATATTAAGAGATAATATCGGATATTTGTGAATTGATAATACCAAACATCTAAAGATAACATCAATATCAAGAGATAATATCAAGCACCTTTGATTTGATAATATCAAACATCAAAGATAATATCAATATCAAGAGATAATATCAAATATCTTTGATTTGATTGGTCCATAGATATAGACACTCCATCTTTGACACTTACCAATATTTTATTAGAGTATAAAATAAATAGTAAATCATTAATTAAATCAACTATTTATCTTTTGGAATTAAATTTAACAAATCCCAAAATATAAATAGAAAATTTTAAATTAATAATTAGCGTATTATTTTTCATGTCTCACTTCTCAATTAGTTGCAAAATTAATTTATCTACACACTCGTTCGCCTCAAAATTGCATCCACAGTCTAAAGTCCACCAAAAGGAAGTGGAAGTTGAATAAAGTTGAGAACATGTGTGTGCAACTTCCAAGTAGAATCAATCCAATATATATTATCATCATGTACTCTATTTTTTAGTTCTGACTTCCAAAGATCTTTTGTCAAGCATATCTTATCAACAAATTTTAAAAAATCCTTTAATATATTTATCTACATTAATTCTATGAAATCATTTTTCTTTGTTGTAGTTCGAGATAGAAAAATATGTTTAATCCTGCTTCCCCCACAATTAAAAAAGAAAAATCATGCATGAGTATCCAATGGCCTATGCTTTCTCTATTTTCTCAATGTCAAATTTTCCATCTTGTAAAGATGGTAATGAAGTACAGTTAACACTTGCTAAGACATACCCAATTACAGTGGCTTAGCACTTTGTTCATTCTTCTTCTTTTCAATCTTCAAATAAAGGACACATTTATTAAAGTGTCGCTTCATGTAACTTATAGCATCTATCTTCATCTTTGAAAAGAATGATTTGCAATGTTTGCGTTTGTCACTTGAGTACAATTCCTTTGTCATCTTTAGTTTTTCCATCACCAACGACACATCAATGTTTCTTTGGCTTCTCAAATGGATTATCTTATCAAGAGTTTTAATATGAGTATTCTCACTCTTTTTTATATGTGCCTCGTCCTCAATAACCGTTTGCTCATCTCAACCATTATCACAAAACTTGTAGGATCAACTACTGAACATGATGTGGACATCATTGAATAGTAGGATTTTTGTTTTACAATAAAAAGCTATATGATATGTAGTAAATAAGAACAAACAAACATATATAAGGAAAAGAACTTCTAGACATGTTGCTTTTAGAACATTATTTCAAAAACTACTTATTATCAATAACTATTGTTCTAACACATCTTAGCAGCAATTGCTAATTTAATATGAAGTTTCTTACATGAGTAGGTGGCATAAAGAATTGTCAAGTCTCTTGATTAGATTTTTATCTTGAATGACCATGAGAAACATCAGTCTTAATCCAAGATTATTTTGAACAACAACGAGGAACAATCAAGAAAATGCATTTAGGATTGAATTGAATGACCATAAGGAATGTTGTAAAATCTAGATTATGTATTATCTTAAACTAGAATAAGGAGTACTCAAGATTCTTGGTCTCTTGTTATCTTGAAATTTGTCCATATCTGAGCTAATTTTATGTTGATGTAATTATAGAAAAAGTATCATGCGATAGAACAAGTGAATTACTGCAATCTAGTAGAGAGCTTGGTGAAAAATCTGTCTCATTGTATTTGAACTTTTAAGTATTTGTTATGATAGAAATTAGCTTAAACCTTTTAACATCTATTTTTGTAGCTAAATATCTCTAGAGATTGAGGTTTAAGGGCATGGTTAGGGGCCCTTGGAGGTATAGATTATAGTGAGTGCTCAATTTGGTCAATTAGATATAGAAGAATTCACTAATGCTCTATTACATCTTTTTATGTTTCATATTATCTATTCTCCATTATTTCTAAATTCAATTAACTGGCAAACATGCAACACTTCTATAGATAGTCTTCTATATTTGAATGTCCATCTAGAATAGGTTTTGAATACATCAATGGATCAAAAATAAACAAACACATTAGATAGACTTGATATTCTCACAATCAAAGCTAATTCTATGTCGATATTGTCACACCCAAATGCTGGCTATGCTCCAATTATTCAACAATAACACCTCAAATTCTCAAATCTCACAATTTCTTCCTAAATCTCAGCCATAACCTAACAATATATGACCCACCAACTATATTGAAATAATGATTACCTAAAAAAACCTCCTAATTTTTTCTCGTTTGAGTGTCCAGTTCAAGAATAAATTGTTACCAAAAAAGAAAGAATTTTTAGTCAAAAACTCACCTATTTTGAGACTCGTGTACTAAGCCAAGTAGTGTGTTCATGGGACTAGGACCCCATGTAGTGCCAAAATAGAAGCATCCATTAGCTTGATCATTTAGTATGATTCCTCCACCTTTGCTAGCAAAAGTGCAATGTTAACTTAAGGACAATTAGTGTTTAACAGTGATCGTATATGTGCAATATATACTCTACTTCTTTTACTTTCTCTATGAGATTATGCTTTTTGATTTTTTGGGAGATGTGAGAGGTAAGGTTGCCTATGAGAAAGATAGAGGAGAAGATTAGCAAAGTACAAGTGGAGGGTTTAATGGCTACTAGAGAATTAGTATAGACAATGGAGAAATGAATGAAAGAATTAGGGATTAGACTATTTAGCAACCAAATGAAATGCAACATATAAACTTTTGACTTATAAACATTTATAAATTAATATATTATTATAACTTTTATATATAAAAATAGATAAGATTCATGAACCAACTCAAAAACTTACAAATTAGAATTATTCGGTTCAAGTTCAATTTCTTTGAACTCAAACTACAATTCTTTTTGAGCCACCGCAAATAAAAATTTAACAAACCAATTTTTAATTGGATAGGCATACGACTAGGAGAAGACAAATTTACAAAATTAAGCCCATATATAATTATTAGAATAGAATGTGTTTTCTCTTTGTAAATAGAAATTAACATTATTTTAGTCTTCAGGTAATATTAATTAAATACAGTAGTTAGTGTTGGTTAGGTTTATTAACAAATTTTTTTTATAGTTAATTAGCTCTATATATACACATCTCATGCATTTCAGTGATTCATTCTTCCTTGAGTTCAGTGTTTGTCCGAAATAAAAGCATCCATTTGCTTGATCATTCCGTATGATTCCTCCACCCTTGCTAGCAAATGTGCAATGGTAACTTAAGGACGAATAGTGTTGAACATCAATGGGTGAGTGCGTTATATGCTCTATTTTTATTTTTATTTTTATTTTTTTCACTTTCTTTGTGAGATGAGGTTTTTATATTTTTTAGGAGATGAGAGAGGTAAAGTTGCCTACAGGAAAGATGGGGGAAAATATTACTGATAAGAAAGATAATGGATTTGATGGCTAATAGAGAATGAGTATCGACGATGAAGAAATGAATGAAAGACTTAGGGATTAGACTGTTTGGCAACCAAATGAAGTATAATATATAAACTCTTGAATTATAAACAATTATAAATTAATATATTATTATAACCTTTATATATACATTTTAAAAAAAATAGATAGGTTCATGAACCAAGTCAAAAACTTACAAATAAGAATTATTTGATTCGAGTTCAAATTCTTCAAACTCTGACTACTATACTTTTGAAGCTGACTTATCAGGTTCGTGAGATAGCTCAGTTTGTTTGCATCCTTACTTCAAATATACCACTGCATACGGCAAATTAGTAGTATCTTAACACCAACTAGCTCATCCAAGCTAATGCACACGTTCAACCCAATCAACACCACTAATTGACTATGGATAGAAATGATTTTGATCCATCCTCTAGCCCAGCAAGATTTTCCTCACAATCATCTACACCCTTGAAGCCTTTTAAGGCCCTCCATTCCCTATCATCCCTTGAGGTCGCCATAATGAACAAATTATCATATTTTTTCCATTTCTTTAGGATCCTTTCACCATGTGGGGCATTCAAAAATCCATTACCAACTAAATATTCACAACCAATTGAATTCAATTAGCTCAAGAAAATTAAATTCTTTTATATCTTTAGGACATAGGTTATACCACTTAAAGTACAAACCATCCTGACAAACATTTTGACTTTCAACACATTATTAACCATGAATATATAAATAAGTCCATCACTTAAAGATAAATTATCTTTATTTTCTAATTGAAGTGAATCAATGATCCTTTATGGAGTAATGTGCATTACGTATCCAAAATTCAAAACTCAGTCATCTTGAGAACAAGTATCTACAATGTGAGAATATCTTTATCATGTGACACTGCTATACTACTATACTATCATATTGCTATGACATTTGCACCAAATCTTGCCCATTACTACAGCCCTTTATCCTGACCAATTATTTACCAATCCACCATTAAATCCTCTCTAATTAAGATTCATTTCTCAAGCAACCAAATCAAACTCTTATCCTACTCATCCTTTGCTTTTTCATGTTTTTCATGAGACAAAAGTGACGCTTCACAAGCTGCAAGTCTACTAGATCTTTCTCATATAATAATGCCAATACCAAATTATCAAACAAAAATAGAAGCAATTCATTCCAACTTTTTGTAGTTGATCCACCAACCCTTTAAATTGATTCTTGTAAGATTGTCATCTTTCTGCATCTTCAACCTATACAATTGTTGTTTTAGAAGCCACATTGTAGACAATGTTTCTTCCCAATATTATATATCCAACTTTGGCTACAACCACAATGTCAAATGTTCTAAATTATTATCCAAAACATTATTGATAATGTTGCCCACAATACAAAGTTAAAATCATGCTAAGACATTATTCTAAATTTTTCCACTATGAGTCCTTAGTATCTATTGGATTCCCCTTCTTTCCCTTCAACGCCATTAGTAAATCTTAATTCCAAGATCCACCACCTTTGTTTGCTAAAAAATAAAAAGTTTTTCGGCCATCAAATTTTTGAACCATGAAATAATTTATCAATGACATACTATCCATCTTAAAAGATTAAATCTCAACTTCAACCTACCAAAGGTTTGACACTACTTGTTGGGCATATAAGTAAAGCAATTTAGGCATGGAATTTTATTTATCAAGCCACAAATCACGCTCACAAATTTAATGAAAAGAAATAGTACCTGATAATAAAAAGTAAAACATATAGATTACATAGTTCAACAAAATTTGCCTACATCCACTGGAGTTTTTCTCTTTTGTAATGTGAGGATTGAGAATCGGTCACCCATCTAACATTAGAAAACATAATACAAAAAGAAATCCTAATTTTACAATGCAAAAGTTGAAAATATCAAATTTTTTGGAGATTAAGAGATCAAATCAAACTTGGTTTTCAAATAACTAAGTCAAATTCTAACAATTATCATTTGTCTTACTAAGCACATCATTAAGACTTACCTTAGTCAATTTAAAAGAAATTCATTCTTTAGACATCAAAATGAATTTTTTCTAATCATGGATTAAAGAAATCAACCTTTTTTCACTAATCTTTACCAGAAAATTCATATGAATATTTACAACAACAGTTAAGAGATTAAGTTAGTATCCTTTTATTTATTAAACCTAATCTTAATAAATTTAAGAAGTAAGAATCATTACACAACTCTGAATTTGATCAAAAACTTAAAAAAATTATTAAAATAGATTTAGAGGGAGTTTTTTTTAATTTCTATTTACTTGTCTCTAGACAAAATGGTCTAAAAAATCTTAATCATATGTCGAGTATTGTGAAAATTCACAAATATAATGACAAAGTTCCCAATACACTATTCACTATATTGGACATCTTAGCATCGATTGATTTAATTACTGAAGAGTGTTTTTGTATTTTTTATTATTTGAATTCTTAAAAATACATTTGTTTGCTTTGCTCTTTTTTCAATTACAATTGTAGTTGTTTTTATTTTGAGTACAAGTATATATACGATTGATTATATTTATCTTCAATCTTTGTATATATACAATAAGATTGCGAAGTTTAATTAAATATACATTAAAGCCTTGTTTACTCTGATAAACAGATGTGGAATGATTGGAAGAAATGAGAGGTTAAGTTAATTAAGGATTAGGATAGTTTTTTTTTAACTTTTTAAGTCATATTTAATTGGTGGGATAAAAAGAGTGATGAAGGCAGATAATCATAGTGATTATTACTTGGATGAATGAAAATATTGGGATAAATCTTGAAATTACCAAAATATCCCTTTTTAAAAATAAAGCAGAGAGAAACTTACGTAATTGTCATTCACAACTTTGTGAAGGATATGAAATTAATGAGGTCTTGTTAGTTAATTTATGTTTCATTCCACGAGGCCTAGAAGTTAGGAATTTTGAATCCTTTGTGGTGACCTAGACTCCTCATCTTGCTAGAATCCAAAACAATGGCAAGCCAAGGATAAAATACCAAGCTCATAACCCACCAAGTATGCAATTGATGAAGGTGGATATAAGCTTTCGTCCACCCACAACCCACCATGTAAACAAGCCCTAAAAGTTTATTGGTTGGTATGATTAGATTAAATATGATACATATGAAATATAAATTTAATTGATTGTGTATTCATAGCATCTTTATATAATGCTTTTTTGCATGATTTGAATAGCTTGAATTTTTGCTTGTGATCTCCAGCCACTTAGTGGTCCCAAGGCCCTTTATATGGTGTGATTGGTGTATCAAGAAGCCTCTAGTTGCTCCCTCCACACTATTAGTACAATTGGGTGCCACTAAAGTGCCATGTAGGATTTTAATTCATACATATTTTAAATGGACTTTTTCATTTAAAATTTTCCTCCAAAAATTTAGAACTCTCTAGCATCGATTAAATTAAAAAATTATTTAATTGATTCAACTTAACTCCTTAATTTGACAAAACTTAAACATGTCAATTTTCCCAAACCTCTCCTCTTCCAATCTTTTCCTTCCTCTCTAATTCTCTATCAATTCTTTCAACTTTTCTTGCTTAAGATAAGAAGACTAAGAGTGCTTCTAAAGGTGATGGACTTCGTTAGAGATGCTACAATTGGAACACTTCGTACATCAAGAATGAGTCTCAACTTGAAGAAAAGTTAATCATCCTTGGTAGCGACTGGAGGCATTTCTTTGTCACTATTTTGCTACCATTTTGGATGTGATTTTGAGTTGAAACTTTGGCTGATTTGCTGCTGAAATTCCAGGTTTGGAGTGGCTAAAAGTTTATTTGGAAGAATGTTGGTGAACAATTAAGGAGTCAATTGGTGACACTATCTCATCGATTTGGAAGAACTCTTAAGATAAAATGCTTCTTCCTTTAAATCCATTGTTTTAACATAAAATGATTATTGGATGGTGAATTAAGTTATTTTCAAGTGTTAAAAATTTTTTAATTCCATTGCACCTAGATCCTTGATTCGCCATCTCTTTCGATTTTATGGGTTGAACAAGCACCAAGAATGTGGTAAAAAATAGCTGGATTTCTGACTTAGAGTAACTACACTGTGGCACCAATAGATTTAAGCTTGATCATGATAACTCAAAAGGGCAATATAGCAATCGTGCTTGTTTATGTGAATAATTTTATCATCACTAGTGACAATGAAAAAGAGATACATCAAATTAGAGCTAACTTATCCGTCATATTTCCATGAAAAGCACCTGGAGAGCCAAGCACTTTCTTGCGCTTGAAGTAGAAAGAGTTTAGAAAGGATATTATCATGTTAGCGTAATTATGCCAAGGAACTAGTTAAAATGCATAGGATGATAGAATGCAAACCTATCTCAATTTCAATATAGGTTAATGCACAGTTATGCTCTATTAAAGCATAAGAGCTTGAAGATGCTACACTATACAGGCTAATAGTTGGTAGCCTCATCTATTTCACCATGACACAATCAATTATAGCATATGTAGTAGGAATGGTGAGTCAATATCTACACAATGTGGAAAGCGACAAAAAAACAGAAAGCTTATCACAAGCTACAAGCCTTAGCCTTGCTAGCATGCCCAAACACAAACTGAGATCTCATTTAGAAGCCACACAAAGAATTTTACGCTATGTGAGGGACATGATTAGTTATTGCATATTATACTTGAAAGAAGAAAAATGTGAAGTAGTTCGGTATCATGATGCTAATAAGCTAGAGTTCGTGATATAAGATGCTTAACAACTTACATGTGTAGTTATTGCAATAACTAATCATGTCCCTCGCATCTTATATCACGAACTCTAGCTTATTAGTTATTGCAAGATGATGTTTACCAAAGTACTTAACGCAACACAATTTAAAGGTTTTAGAAGACAATTTGGTATGATAAAAACAAATAATATTGCAAAAAGCATTCATTGAGGGGAAGTGTTAAAAAGGAGCACCAACTACTCTAGAAAATTCCATCTCCATTTTTCATTTCTACATTCTCCAGGAAACTTCGATGGCTCTTCATTTTTCTAGAAACATCATCTTACTCATGTATTATTGTTGTATTGAAAAATTGCTCCAACCTTTGAGAGTCATTGAACAACACCACGAACATATTAATGGAGTAAAGTTGGGTCATAAAAGTATCACATGCCACAAAAAGTAAGTGTTTTATGAGACAAGTCCCGAATAATTATTAGGAACAAACAAATTGTATTAATTAATTAGTCAGTGAACCATCATATTTAATAAAATATTTTAAAATAATAAGTATATAATAATTCGATTACCCACTAAAAAATAAAATAATTTTTTGAATAACTAATGAAATATAAAAAAGCCGAATTGTTTTATAATTATATCCTCTTTGCTGTGTATATTCAATCCAATCTCTTTACAATTTGTTATGGATAATTTAAATAATGCAAACATATTCAAGAATGAATCTGCTCTGAATAGAAAACACGATCAATCATATTCATAGCACATGAGATGATCTAGAGAGCCATTAACAGCCATTGACTCAACCGTCCTACGGAATACTTGGTCAATCCAAACGCGTCGAACTCCAAGTACGCAGAAACAGCTTGGAACCGACTCCAAGACGGTGTTCCTGCCACAGCGTTTAAAGGTGAAATGGCGTTGATTGTACGCCATATTTCTCTTTATTCGATTTTGGTGACTGCCGCTCAGCATTTACCAGTATGGCAGTATATTGGCTGGACCCCCAACAATAACAAATATTTTTCTATAAAATATCAGCCCCTACTATTATATAGAAGCTACTATTTCCACTAAAACCTTATCATTTGTCCAAATTTTGCTGCTTCTCCGCAACCTCCGCATTTTTCCTCGTATCTGCAGTCAGGTGTTCTCTTCTGCTCTCCGTAATTTATTGGTTTTGTTGTTATCTGTTAGGGTATTCAGATCTTTCAGGCGCTGCTGTGATTTGTTATGTTAGTATATTTGGATTCAGTTATCTGGTTGATTTTGTGTGTTCATTCTGGTGTATTGAGGTTATGAGGATCTGATTGTGTTGAATTGCATTGGTTAAGGTTTTGCTGGGAAGATTGAGAAGGGATTTTAATGGCGAAAAGGATACTGAAGGAACTCAAGGATTTGCAAAAGGATCCTCCAACATCCTGTAGTGCTGGTATGCTTCATTTTCTGTTGTGATGGTTACATTATTTATTTGATTAGCTTGTTGGATGATAAATTGATCAAACATATTGGTTAATTTGGCCGGTAACTTGTTTTTCTAGACATTATTTAGCTAGTGTATATGTTGGGATGAATTTTTGTGCAGTGGATGCTTGATGATTGCTGCAGTGATCTGCTTGCTTTCTGGTGGCCATTTTATATAAATATGACAATTTATATAAGTAATTATGGAAATATTGCGATTCTATTGGATTAACAATTATAGGTGGCTGAGGTTCCAGGTCACAACTTTTGAAGTTGTGCCGGAAGCAACAACTTTCAGAAAGCAACGGCCTCAAAACAACCCTAATTGAGAAAAATAGTTATGTTTGAAGTCATGGCATGAACCCTGACATCATCTTATATTAAAAAACAAAAATGTATGGTGCCACGACTTCACAATAATGACGACATGAACATATGTTTTATGCTGTGAGTGGTCGCCAAGACCACATTTTCTATGTTTTGTAGTTGACGGAGACCTGAGGGAGTGCTGACCGATAGTGTTCAAAGGGTGACGAAAACTGTGAGGAACCAAGCAACAATGTTAATATTCTTCTAGAAAAGGAAATAGCCTTTGATGTTACACTACACAAGGGGCTGAGGACTTTAGCCTTTCCTAGTGACTGAATGAATCAAAGACTGGCAGTGAACCCCGCCTTTGCTATAAGGGTGCCAACCACCTAGCACCCTCAATGAATTTAAATGCCGACACCAACAATAAGCATGCAGTTGGTGTCAGCTGCTAGTGAGACTAACTACACAACATTGAATTATGGCGTCAAAGGCTGCTGACATCACAAAACATTTCTTTTTAAATTCTTGTGAAGTTTCAAAATTTTGAAGTTGTGGTTCCATGCCATGACTTAAAACACATTCCCTTTTTTTTGTTAGGGTGATTGGAGTCATGGGGTCCAAGCCACAACTATTGGTGTCCTACATTAGTGAAATAAATAAGTTGTGGTCTCCATATATAGTCTTTGGCAACCCTCACCTCTTGAGCTAGTTTTGAGGTTCAGTTAAGCCTATGGTCCATTCTTTAACATGGTATTAAAGCCACCCATTTTCGATATTGGGCTACCCTGTGTTGTTGGACTATCCATTTCATGTTATTTCAAGCTCTAGATATTCAATCTTGGGTGTGTTAGAATCCCACATCGCTGAAATAAATAAGTTGTGATCTCCATATATAGTCTTGAACAATTCTCACCTCTTGAACTAGCTTTTGGATTTGAGTTACGCTTAAGGTCCATTTTTTAACAACTTCTAAAATTAATTTTTGTGCAAGTCATGGCTTTGGGCCGCAACTTCAACTGTCATGACTGACACCACGACTCTTCTATAGTTTTAGCCTTGCAAAACTGTGGCATTTCCATAATTACTTATTTAAATTACAATATTTATATAATTAGCCCTTTCTAGTTCAGTGATCGGATAGATAAATGGTTTAGTTTGTCTAAGTTTATCCATTGTACTAGGACAAGCGATGATATACAGCGGAGCATAACATCTTTACTTCAGTTACCTTTATCTATCTTGGTCTTTCAATGATGCAACGGCCTCATTTAAATGTTATATTGTATTTTCCTTACCCCTTTCTGAGATGCTTTGTTGGTGCTAAAAATATCTATGCAAACAGTACTAGTATTTTTGTGGCTCACTTGATCTGTTGAATTTGTGATATTTACTATCTACTGTTGCTGCCTTTGGTGAATCAAACTCAGACAGTTCCTGGTGAAATCTGTCGAGTTAACTGTTCACCAGCAATTATTTTTCTTTTTTTTCTTTTTAAATGCTTAATCTTATGATTCTGATAGCCCATGTCTTATTCTCCATTAACTTTCTTCCACATCATACATTGATTTTCAATTTAACGTTCATTAACACAATGTGATATAGGTCCTGTAGCAGAAGATATGTCTCATTGGCAAGCCACAAATATGGGGCTTTCTGATAGCCCCAATGCTGTAGGTGTATTTTTAGTTTCAATTCATTTCCCTTCTGATTATCCCATTAAACCTCCAAAGGTGTCATTATACTTCTTTCTGAATATTCTTTTACTTGCAACTATGAGGTAGTCTCGCATTCTGATGATATGGAACTTTGTAGTAGAATGCTCCATTAGTTTGAAGACTACTTCTCTCTTTTGCTAGGCTTATATCACGAAAGCATTGTTTTACCATTGGTAAAAGCAACACTAGCAAATATGAAACCATTCACATACAGTAATTCTTCTGAGTGATACTGTTTCTGACACATTAGATTGATTTTAAACATCTTGTGTGTTTGCTCAATTTTGGTTCAGTTTGTTATTAACATGGTTTCCAAAATGCTAGATGACACCAGGTAACAAGTATGGTTTGATTGCCTAGGCAAGCAGGCGATAGTCTAGACAATGTGTATAATGTTTTAAACAAATTAACAAAACATAGAAACTAACTTCTTATGATCTATATGAACATTGTAAAGCTCATCCTTTTTTCTGGTTACAAGTTCCACAAGTTGATCTTTTTTGGGGAAGTTGTCTCTGACACCAATGCAAAATCTTGCTAGCATTGTAATCAATTACACCGAGCATGCTTTTGTTTTGACAGTATATTTTGTGCTGGGCACAGCTCTTACATGTTCGTGGAGTGTCAACACTTGGAAACAAAAGGTCATGTTGTTTTCTTGTTTTTATGATGTTTAATTGTCCTTCGGAGTATAAATTACGTGTGTCATTCTATTTGCTTTGAAGTAGATTGCCATGCTTAAATAGGTTGGAAGACTTTTAGCTGTTACTTATTTCTGTTTTGTATTTGATTATTATAGAGTTTTCATGTCATTGTGTAATCTCAAAAGATGGGCTTCTCAATTTTGCAGGTTGCATTTAGAACAAAGGTATTTCACCCTAATATTAACAGCAACGGAAGCATCTGCCTTGATATTTTGAAAGAACAGTGGAGTCCAGCATTGACTATATCTAAGATACTGACTAAAAATACTTATTTTGCCTCAATCTGGTTTTTGGAAGTCTATGGCAGATTTCCAGTTTTCGATTTGAGCCATTTAACTATATTTTCTGCAAAATATATATGCTTTATCCATTGAATTATATATAATGCAGCTACACATTTTTGAAAGGATAAGGAAAAGCTTCTCCTATTTTTTATTGTTTCTTAGAAAAATGAAATTGATCTTAAGGAAAACCTGTAGGATCTTGCTGCTTGTCTACTTCAGTTCTACGTTGTCTAACATCTTTGATTTTGAAAATTTTGGAACATATTATCTCCAAACTTTGAATGGTGATGGCAAAGATCTGTGAAAAGCTGTTCTATGTTTTCTCATGTCCTGACCTCTTTTAGCTGATTAAGTCTTAAATGTTTGAATTGTTCCTACACCAGAATCCTTTAGAACTTGCCTGGTATTGCCTTTTCTTGTGTATGCAATCTTTCTAAGAGGTCTAATTCCAAGGAGAGAAAAGCAATGCAGCAAAAAAAAATTGGTGACGGTTTGACATGTTTGCTTTCAAGTTTTACAAGTAGGCATTGGAATTGATCTCAAGGCATTTAGAAGAATTTGAGTAATTTCGAGAGAATTAAGTTAACCCCATAATTTCTATTTGTCAAATAAGCTACAGTAACTTTTTATACATCTTTTAAAGAGCTAGCCAAAAAGTTGTCACTAACCCTGTTTTATAGATGATTGAAAACAAACTGTGCGGCATTTGATAATATTGAAGATGTTTGGTGTACTTTTGCAGAGATTGAACTGCATTGTCTCATAATGGTGTTTCACACTTTCACTAGCTTTTTCTTTAGGTTTTATTGTGATTTCCTTGACTTGAGTGAAACATCTAGTTCTTATATTGATAGAGTTGGCACAATCACATCTAAGTGACCCCGACCTTGGATCTTGCATTTCCTGTGGCTAAATGAGTCAAGGCTTTTCCAGCACCATGTATCTGGAGTGAAAAGCAGACAACTGCTGTTCCAATTTTCTGTTTGATGTTGGCCAGTTTCATGTTTCTTATCTTCTCTCAGCTAGTCACCGCTCCATTAGTTTCTTTGAATTGTTATTTTTTCAGGCAAGGGGGAAGTTTGCACCAATTTTTGGTTTTGAGAGACACCCTAGATATAACTGTTTATATGGAGTCATTACTTTATAGTGAACACTGTTTCAAGATTTCAGCCAGTTGGAATTTATGTTTTTACAGTTTAGCCAATTAAAAAAGATTTTTAGAAAATTCTGTATTACTTTATCTATGCTTTTATATCTTTCAGTGATCCTTTTATATGACAAATCTATGAGTACTTACGTCCTTTCTGGATCTGTGGAAAATTTGATGCCAGGTTCTGCTATCAATCTGCTCCTTGTTGATGGATCCAAATCCTGATGATCCTCTCATGCCAGAAATTGCTCATATGTGCAAGACAGACCCAGCCATATATGAGGCTACTGCCCGCAGCTGGACACAGAAAGTATGCTATGGGATGATATGCTGAATCGGTGCATAGCATGCCTGAGAAGCTTTGCAATTCCCATGTTTTTCAGTTATGCTGGGGTGATTATGAGCGCTAACAAGGTAGTTTGCTTATATTTTTCACCGCTGGATTGAGGCTGGGGGTGTACTTTGTATCTCGATTTGCTCAATTTTAAGTCTCGGATAGAATCAGAAGCCAGGGATGTGCTCTATCTCTCAATCAGTGAATATTAAGTTAAAAAGATTAGTAGAATGGGAAGAAGTGAATTGTAATATAGGTTGTTGTTGTAGTTGTAGTTGTTTTCAAATGCCTTGTTCTTGTTGATCAGTGCATTTGTGAATTGTAATCATCTCCGAAATTATACCAATAGAATCAATTGGCAAGGAAAACTGTAGTATTACATCATTGCTTGCCTTGCCTGTAGGCAAAAGTATAGTTACAGTTTCATGTTTCCGTGGGTTTAAATCTATATATTATATGTGCTTGGTTTGTGGGGTGCGTGTGCAATATGAATTGCTTCCACTTTGGTCGAGCAGACTAACGAATGCTCGACTGGTCCGCAAAGGTTTTGGCAGTGCTTAATACGCTCGTTTTGGGGCCTTTTTTGGACACAATTTTCGCAATTCTGCTGTAATAAACAGCTACTTGGTTTTATAATAATTCTAGTCTGAAGTGACAATCTTGTTTCAGATTTATGACCATTTTAAATTAGAATGATATGTCAATTCAAATATGAATATTCAATGGGTTTCTGAATTCTTGATATTTAGATGGGCTTAAGTATCTATGGGGTGATAATGACATGGAAGGCTGCAGGCTCTGGATGCTGGGGATCCACGTAACTTGTCATAGTGACAACATCACTGGTGCGATTAATTGCGTTTTGATTGGTTGATCAGTCTTATTATATATACAGAGAGCAACAGGGATACATATTCATCCCTCACCCTGGACATAATAATAGACCGGTAATTGGGTAAGTATCAAGTTATGGTGGCATATGAATTGAAAGGTGCTTGCTCGCTAATTTTTTTTCAAAAATTTTCGTATTTTACTAGATATTTTGGAACTTGTCTAGGCCTGTTTTAAAAAAACCCTTATTGAGGTCAGATGCTAGTAATCATAATATATAATTTCTATTAATAAATTAAAAAAAATTGTTGACATCTTAAAAATTAAGTTGAGGATTTTCTTTCTCTTTCTTTAGGAACTTATAAGTTTTTAATATTTAATTTCAAAAGTTTATGAGCTCCTCTTTAAATATATATATATATATATATATATTGTAGAAGAGTTTAAAAAATTACATAATTTATATTTTTAAAAGGTTATAAAAGTCCATTTCTATTGATTTAATATTTTGTTACTTGAGCATTAGATACTTTCAATCAATCTCAAATGCGGAGGCCTTGTTCTCCTATGTTTTGACTATTTTTCAAAAAAAAAAATTTAGAAGAATGAATTTTTGGGAGAAAATTTGGAGAATGTATCAAGCGTTTCTTTTTGTTTTGGGAAAATATGAAAAATAATTTGAGAGTGAGTTGTTTGTTTCCTTATGTTTTGGAGGAAGACAAACTTTACTTTTAATGTTAAATCATTTGCTTTTTTTTTTACGTAATATATTATATATTTATGTATATTTATAGTTGAATGATGTGTGTGTGTGTATATATACATATATAATAATTTATATATTGTTGCAATAAAATAATGTGTAAACAATTCAATTGATACTCTATTTTAAAATTTATATTTTTATGAATTTATTAATAAATATTAATTATTTATAAAATTTTAATTATATCATCTTAATTATAAAAATAGGCTAATATCATAACTATATCATAATTGTTGATATCGGTTAATATAAAAAAAATTATTATTGTACGTTAATTATAAACTGATTATTATTTATTCTTGAAATATAATTATTTAACTATTTATTATTTATAATTTATGTATAAATAAAATTTAGTTATTTATTTAAATAAAATAAAATATAAATATATATATATATAAGACTTAATAACAATTCATCAAATTAAAAAATAAATAATTTTATATTATATGAAACTAAATCATCTTAAATTATTTATTAAATAAATAAGTGTAATATTTAATTATACATGAGATATGAAATATAATTAATATATACATAATAAGTTATTAAAATAATTAAATAAATTAATTTAACAAGTTATTTATTTGCTTGAACTCATTATTTAACTAATAAATTACTTAGTAACATTTTCCTTAATTTTTATTAATTTTCTTGATAATTATTTTAATTGTATTCATATTAATTTATTTAACTTAAAGAGATTATTAAATAAGTATGTTATTATGATTATTTTTTGTATTAATTTTAAATAAATGTGAATATTAATATTTAATGAAGATTAATTTTTTGAAGAATATTAATTTATTTATTATATCAAATTAAAATATCTTAAATAATTTATTAAATGAATAAATATAACATTTAATTAATACATTAAATGTTAAATATAACAAATATATTATTTAATTAATTGAATACATTATTTAATAATGAATTATTCATTAAATTTAATTAATTTTCTTGATGATTAGTTTAATTAAATTTGTAAACATAAGTTTTAGAATTTTTGAAGTAGTAAAATTTTAATATTTTTATATATAAAAATATGTGTATGTATATATATGAGTGAAATAAAAGAGTGATAAATGAATGAATAATGTGAAAAATAAAGTGAGAAAATAAGGAGGCAAATGTACTTTTTAGGGTAAAAAGTTTTTTGAATGAATTATGAGTAATTTTTTAGAGAGAGAGAGAGGACTAGGTTGGGTACTGTTTATTATTATTATTATTACAACACAAGTAATAATTAGGAATAGTTGATCATGTTTTCCCCCTCTTTCATTTCATTGGTTATACACTTAATCAATCTAGTCCGAAATGGTTAATGATAATCTTGGTTTCTTAAACATAAATTATTACGTAATTCCAATTGGCGTAACTTTGTCGCAATGTTTTTTCACTTTTTTTCGGTATATTTTTGTATCAATATTAAGTCGCGTCTATATTTTTGTCTTTATGGTGATTAACCTCCCATATCACCATATGTTGATACTTCAGCCAAAAAACCGGGCTGATTAACTCAAGGTATGCGGTGTGACTTTCGGTATGTAGGGGGAATTGTATACAGAACAAATCAAACCAAAAGATTTTTATCAACTGCAACATGTTCGCACCACGTTGCACGTTGTACTTCTCACTGATCACCGCTCACAAAAACCCATGCATGCAACTCAGGCGATCAGCAAAAATTGACTTGATGTCCTGTTAAAAGATTCGTTTTTTCCGTTTTTCCTTTTCTTCTCTTTTTTTTTATGCCACCGAGACGCACCTCACCTCACCTCACCTCAAGAATCTATCAAGCGTTTGTGTCTAGCATCAAGTCCTTGACCAGAGTCCTTTATTCCTCTAAGGTCGAACAGCCTACAACATGTTGTGCAATATCCTAAAACACGGACAATAATTTGGGTACAATACATTCGCATTGGCCCGGAGAGCAATCCACTTGAATCGAAAGATGCAATGGATCTCACATCCTGTAAGTAGGAGAAATTGAAATGGAGAATATTGTAGCATTTCTTCTTCTTTTTTTTTTTTAATTGTTATCGATTGTAGAAGTTTTGTCTTATAAAATTTAAAATAAAATGATTAGCCTAGTAATCTTTGTAAGCATAAGCATAAAAATATTGAAATATTTAAATTTGATCATTGCTACTATTTAAATGGTATGTTGAGACCATAATCTTGCCAAGATGTCAATTAAAGAGAAGTAATTCACATAATACTATTATATTTACATTCAAATTCATAATTTTTCTTTTACAAAAGAAACTAATAGCCAACTTGACAAAGCCATCATAGTGACCCATTAAAGAAGATGATATATATATATATATAGAAAATATCAATTCTTATGCATTACTGCTGCTGCTGCTGTTGCTGCTAATAATAATAATAATAGTGTGTGAGATATTATCATACAAATAATTTTCCCTTGGTTGACAAGCAATAGTTGTGTCCTGGCTGTACTACAAATAATTGTTCTCACGTGCCGGCCGCCGGCCCATGGCCCATTCATTCCTTTGCTTTTCCTTCAAGCCACAGCCCAACCATTTCTTACTTTTCAATGCATCAATATTTGACTTTTGGGGCTCCTTTAAATATGAAAATCACCTGCTCTTCCATTGCTAACCCACTTTGTACTTACTCCTTTCTTTGTTTAATTTTCAACCTCTTTTCTTTAACAATAACTTGAATTGCATGTGTGCATATATATACATGCTTTCTTGGGCGACCATTAATATATAGAAGTATAATATTTCAAGATATTACAATACAATTATAAAATATTTTTGTATGCATATGCATTCTAAAAGTTCATTACATTCGAACCTCCAATCACATACCTTATATTTGAAGCTAATACTATTAGGTTAAATGACCACTCAACATCCTAAAGATTTGTGTAACATGTGAATAAGTCTTTGAACCATTGGCATAGATCTCATATATAAAGTGCGAAATTGGGGTTTGAATATAGTGGATATCTAGCGTGCATGAGTATAAATATAAAAAAAAAAATGATTCTCATCTTATGAGCGTGTGTGCGTGCGTGCGTGTGTGTGTGTGTATATATATAAAGAAGAAGAAGTTGGCCCCTGTCTTCTTAAATTTTCTATAAATACGTTGTGGTTAATTTTGTTTAAAAAATAACTATCTGTGGTCACTTTGCAAGTATTAGAAACTAATTCAATTGGTTTTGGTAGGTGAAGGAAAGCGAGGCTGTCTTTAAGAACGTAGACAGGTTTTTTCCACGGAAACTTGTCAAACAATTACTTTTCTTTTAGAGAATTTATACACCCGATTTCAAACTTAGTCGTCCAATTTGTTTGTGATGTAGACATTAGATGGTGGACAGAACCACTGGTGTCCTATGTGGTAAACTTGCTAATGTTATGTTTTGTTTTGGTTTTTTTTTAATTCTTCCAGCAATTGTTCATTTGCGAGCTTATTTTTTAATAAAATCATCGAGGATACTAACATAACATATATTAATAATTAATTAGATATATATATATATATATATAATGAACAATTACTGATTCAATGCTCAAATCAAAAGAAATTTTTTTGTAGAATTTGACTGATGTGTTTGTACTTGGCCCAATAAGTCATTTGGGTCTAATTGCATCTAACAACACACGACTTTTTAAGAATTAAAAAATATTTTAAAAAGTATATCCCATTATACAAAATCATGATTCACAAAATCCACGCTTATATATGGATTCCGCTTCTCTCACTTATTTTGATTCATTCAAAATTAATTAAAAAAATGAATTTTTATGTTTTTTCTGATTATGAAGTTAAGTTATTCCGTTTTGATTGGTTTGATTGTGTTGAATGGGAGTTTCCGTTTTTAAACTTAATTAAGTTAATTGCCTAAAAAATAAGAGGATATCATCTTAGCATCCTCTATACAAAAAAATCAACAATCTATATAAGTACTCAGTTACTACTCACTCGTATCCAACTAAATCCAGAAATATATTGGATCTACTAACAATAAGTGACATGATTTTAAGGAAAGGAGCCTGCACCCCTTGTAGGGTAGCAATTCACAACAGTCATGCCAATAAGTACTTCATTTTTCATTCATAATAAATAGAAGGAAGTAATTTTGGCATTTTATCTAATTTTAAAACTCAAAGTGTTCATTCTAATCATTTTGAAAATAAATTCTCATCTCCATCCTTTATTAAATTAACTAGTTCAAGAATCAGACCAAGTACGTATCCTGTATAAGTCCAGTCCAAAATTTTTAAATAAATTTGTTTAGTATTGAATTGGGTCAAAACAAAATTATATACATCCTTGTTTATTTTTATTGATGTATATGTCTAGATGTAATATCGTCGAGTCCCAATAAACAAATTATGCTTGTTTTAAATATTTGCAAGGACATATGCCCCTTGTTATTTAAGTTTTTAATTCGACGCATGTGGAATTGATGATAAGCATATCGTTTGAATTAATTTAACCATTAATCAGTATATATATATATATATATATATATAAATGTTATATTCCCATGTATTCTTATGCGCTATTTTTTAATATGACTTTTTTTTAATTTAATAATAATATATAATAATAAATATAAAGTCTAAAAAAATTATCAATATGTGTAAAAGATTGAAAGGGATTTTACCTTGGGGGGACACCATAAATCTATGAGAATGGGTAATAATTGGTGAAGTTCGGTGAAAGACACAATTGTATAGAATTTTCCATTCCATGCAAATGTCAATTGTTAATAATAATAATAATAATAATATATTCAATAAAAAATGAAAAAAAGGTAAAAAAAGGGATGCATTTCCACATCAGACAAAATGCAGCCAATTAGCCTGTTTATATGTTTTATGTGTCACCTCCACCGGCCAACACCATTGTGTTTTTTGTTCTGGCTCTGTTTTTTCTAATTTATTTAATACTATTAATTATACCATTGCAATTTTTGTTAATGTAATGGTATAGGGTCCCACTGGTCTTTCTATTTTTGTTTCCACACACTTTCTCAGCAATCAGCCAGTATTCCATATATACGTGGCGACTATGACTCAGTAGGAAGGTATAATATTTTCTATGCCCCTTCATTGGGGTAGACTTAGGAGACACAAATAGAAAAAATAAGTCTACTTTTAAAATAATTAATCAATCCAAAATAAAGATATACGCGTGTGTGTCATTTTTGTAATTTTATTTTTTAAAATATAAAATAATCAAACTTATAACTAAATAAAAAAGTCATTTATATCAATTTTATTTAAACAATCACGTTATTTTTTTTTGTACTGTAAATAATACATCAAGCGTATTAAATATAATCCTAAAATAAAATATATGATAAAATGCAATTACAATCATAAATTCAAAATGAAATAATTTGCTAGAATGAGGTTTAATTCCCAAGGTGAAAATTTGTAGTGAGATGAGATCATTAACTCAATAAGAACCAACATATATATATATATATA